>CM026570.1:19338606-19413149 GCA_015143295.1 Tetracentron sinense
ATCTCTAAATACTGAAGATATATCTATAACAGCAAGACACAGATGCAGAGATTTTGACCTAGCAATCTTGAGGGCAGAAATAGTACACTGCCAGGAATGAGGTATTCATCCAGGTGATGGGTCCAGACGGACACGGGATGTCCAAACTTATAGACTGGGTGTTTCCCCATCATAGTTTCATGCTCTTGATGTAGATCATTGGAGGCAGAGGGTATAGGAGGCTGAGGTTGCGCACCGTTAGACGGAGGCTGCGCACTGTGCGGTTTAGGCGACTATGTGGGCTTAGATAATATAGGCAGTACATTGACGATATTGTAGACTACTTCCAAACTATGACATTTCCATCCTTTGCCCCACCATCATCCCAACACTGTCGATCTTAGGATGACAATGTCACCCAGTCCCTAGATGACCCCCTTGGATAGAGATTTATCATCACATGCTTGGTTAGCATGTGATGTTTTAGACTATTATAACAAAAGTTTTTTTCATAAATTTGTAATTGTGGATGTGATTTACTTTTTTTCTTTCGAATGTGGATGTTAATACTATCGTTTTTTCTCTTCATGTTAGAACATTGGTTTTTGGGAATCTAGGTTAATACAGGTTACAGGTTTTTGGAAATCTAGGTTACTGGTTTTGCAAAAATAAAATAGCATCAGAGACGGAAATATTTCCGTCTCTAATGTATTTCAATATTAGTGACAGAAATATTTTTGTCACTAAAATCGCTTTCCGAGACGGAAATAGTTATGTCAGAACTACGATATTAATGACAAAACTATTTCCATCACTAACTCATCATTAGTGACAGAAATATATCCGTCCTAATATCCCTTTTTGATACGGAAATAGTTCTGTCAAAAATACTATATTATAGATGGAACTATTTCTGTCACTAATTCTTCATTAGAGACAGAAATAGTGATGTCATAAATGTATGCATCCGTTACTGAATTAAGGTATTAGAGAAGGAAGATTTCTGTCTCTAATTCCCTATTAGAGACGGATACTTCTTTCTGTCTCTAATGGCATCAGTGTTGCAAGCATCCGTAATGGAATATTTACGTCCCTAGTCGGTAAACACACAATGTTCTCTCTCTCTCTCAAGGAAAAACTCCCTTGGTGCCTGCAATAATGAAACCCTACGTCATAAGTATCGTTTATATTAAACCAAATCCAGACCTAAAAGCTCATACCTGCGATAACCGATCGATTGGATTTCATGGTCGTTCAACTAGTTTGCCAAAGTTGGCTATTAGATTTCGAACTTGGGTAAAACCACGATAGTTGTCGACAAGTTTTGGATATCGATCGACATGTTTGCCCTGATCAAGTCTTCACACGTCTAACAATCTCCCACTTGGAGACCAATATCCAAGAGTATTGCGGTACTTGCTTCATCTGTAGTACCACTCCCCCATAGAAAACTGGTGTGAATCTCCTTCTTGTCTTGAAGTTTGAAGATCAACAGAAACTGAATATGTCTTTAGCTTTTCTGTAGTATCCGCCTTGGTCAACATGTCTGCAAGGTTTAGGACAGTGTGAATCTTCTTCAAAAATATTAATCCCCCCTCTAAGAGTGATCAGATGAAATAGTATTGTATTTCCATGTGTTTGGTCCTGATATAAAAGCTGAATTCTTTGCAAGACTGTCACTGTGCAATTTGCAATTCTCGGGCTTCATGTCTAATTCATTCAGGAAACTCTGAAGTCATACCATCTCCTTGCAAGCTTCCATTGTTGCAATATATTCTACTTCAACTGTCGAAAAGGAGACAATCTTCTACAACCTTGAGACCCAACTGATTGCTCCATTGCCCAGGGTTGAAATAACCACCTTATGATATGAATTAAGACCTAGAGGGGGTGAATAGGCTTTCCTAAGGTCTGTCTACCAATTTTAATTTTATCAAAATTAAATTGCAGAAAAGGCAAACAATAAACAAATCACAACACTAAGATTTTTACGTGGAAAGCCTTCTGGAAAAAACCATGGCTAGTTCAGCAAACAAATATCACTAAGAGCATGTAACAAAAACTTACAAGACTTGAACAGTACCCAACCGGACTCGACACAATGATTCTTAGTAACCAGTCCTCAACGCTTCAATAAGCAACCACGTACTCATAAGTCTCGTGATTAGTCGTAGCAGATTGTGTTCCTCCTAGCTCTCAACATCCATGATCTCTCGATCAATCACCATCGATAACGGCTCTGAATTTATCTGAACACAAAAACCACGATCTCGCAAGACCGATCTCCATCGCCACAGATTTGTCACAAGCCAACCAAGTTTAAACTCACAAGAAGTTTAGAGGGTATTTAAATCAGTTTAGAGGGTTTTCCTTCTTGATTACCCAAGAACTCTAAGTCGAGCTCGTCGTGGTTATCGGTGTGCGAAGTTAGCTGCAATTGGAAGAAAATTAGTTTATTGGATATTGATAAATTATAATACCCTAAGTAGGGTTTATAAAGAATAATAGAAACTAAGAAGGAACTAAATTATGCACCCAAGAAACCATGAGCAGCTCGGGTTTTAGTTCCCCTTGCTACCCCTCCAAAAGGTTATGAAAACAAAATTTTCAAATGAGGAAGTTACGGTTTATTCTAGTTCTCAAGGTAACAGGAAAAAGAAGTGACACTTGTTGTTAACATAGTGAGACTTTGGAAGTTTGTGAATGGGATTAACATTTATTATAGAGAGAATGTATAGGCAGATAAGGGAAGTTATCTAACCTACTGAAATTATTACCAAATATGGGTGATACTAATCTAATTATAAATCATGTGTATCTCATTCTCTTTATTACTATAAGATTTCCAAATTCCCCGGATTTTGTAAGTAAGAAAATTTGATCTGGAATCAAACTAGAGATATCATCTGTTCTCTATTCCCTTGACCATTTGCAAAAACATTTGTTTGAAATGCGTAGGGTTTTCCTTTTGTTTTTTTACCTAAGAACTAAAAGTCGAGCTTGTACTTATTGGTCTGTCGAAGACTACTTTAAATAAGGGAAATGCTTTTGAGACCGCATAAGGGCCGAGACCTCCGAGACCTCGCCCCTGTGCGCAGGATTTCAGGTGGGGCCCACCATGTGATGATGGGCCCCACCTGAAATCCCATGCACAGGCGCAAGGTCTCGGAGGTCTCGGCCCTAATGCGGTCTCAATAGCAAAGTCCTTTAAATAAATACCTGCTCATGCTTAAAAAGGATATACCTTCTGAGACCGCCTAGGGCCGAGACCATCCGCTCAGCACGGTTTCAAAGGTGTTGAGAAAGGGTGCAAATCCTCTCCAGTGATAACCGGATGTGGCACATCCGGTTATCACCCCTAGAGGTTGCCACGTGTCTCCCTTTGACACCCCTTAACCGTGGGTAAGGTTCACCCACCTATTTTTGGTTTTTTTTTTAAAATATTAATTCTATTTTTAAAATAAAAAAACTGTTGTTAAAGTTTTTTTAATAATAAAAACAATTTTTTAATTTTAAAAATAGAATTAATATTTAAAAAAAAAAACCAAAAATAGGTGGGTGAACCCTAGGGGTGGGTGAACCTTACCCACGGTTAAGGGGTGTCAAAGGAGACACGTGGCGACCTCTAGGGGTGATAACCGGATGTGCCACATCCGGTTATCACTGGAGATGATTTGGCACCGTTAAGAAAATAAAGCTTGGGATTCGTGCTGGCCGAGAATCCCGTGCTGACCGGTCTTGGCCCTAGACGGTCTCAGTAGAAAATCCCTAAAAACAAAAGAAAACCTCTTGCACTCTTCTCATTTTACTTCATAACAAACAAGAAGAGAAGGTGATTAAGAAAACAACATTAAAAGTGACGCTTTCCTTAACCAACAAAAGGTGGTTTCTCCATCAATCATGGAGGTTATTCAAAGAATTAATCACATACAAGATAATCTGCCAAAGAAAGAGACATGGAATCCTTACATAGAAAGCTGTAACAACTCCTGCTGAGTTGTTTCCTGGTAGCTTTATTCCCAACTGAAAGAACCCAGAACCATAGCTCAACTTGGATCCAAAACCAGACCCTATATAAACCCAGCCACACCCTTTAGTAATAATTTTAATTAGAGATGAAAATCTCATCATAATATACATACATATTATATATATATATATATAAAATGAAAGGAAAAATTACCAGAAGAATTGTCCAAGGACAACTGAATTTTTGCGCCTTGGTCCAGAGATAGAACATGGTCATTTCCCCATGTAATGTTATAGTATTGATCGAAGGTACCCTGATCAGTAAGGCTACTTCCCAGTCCCTGACTAACAAGGACAAATACAAGTATACTGATCAGCATATGCAGAGAAGAATCCATTGAAATACTACTGTTGTTTGTAGCAGGTGCTGTATATGTGTATATATACATTGTTGTGACTGATTTCGGATCTTGTTAGAGGCATGCACAAGGATTTAGAATCCAGGAGAATCTGTCACGTAATAACATGTCAAGATCCTTGGAAGAACACAATTAAGTGTGAATTGTGAGATGGAAACACCCTTCTTAATTGGTGTTATTTGGAAAATGCCTGCACAGGTGGATACGTGTTGCACTCTCTTGGATTCTACGAGGAATTCTTGTAGAGGCATCTAAACTCAGTTTAGACGTCACCTTCCTAGGACCAAAATGACAAGTAGGGCATGAGGAAAAAGATTAGCTCTGGTGGCTGCCCGAGCTAAGCGCTCGGGCATTGACAAACCATAAGGCACTTGGCGTTTTTAAAGGGGAAAGATATCAAATGGGGAGAAGTCAAAATCAACGGGAGACAATGAAATGACTTCTCACCTAAATTATCGCCAGCTGCCCTATTGTTTGTGGATGCCCGAGCGCTTAGCTCGGGCAGCCACCAGAGCTAATCTTTTTCCAGGGCATGACCCATGATATTGGCTTCTCAATATTATTCCCATAACAAACCACCTCATCAAGTCCTGTGCAGATTTATATAAGGGGCATGATAGTATAGGCAAGGATCCAAGAATTAGGGCTCTAGATCAGAATGGTTATTCCTAATTAGACCCACTTCTTCCTTAGGATTACTGCTAATGACTTGCTTTATAGTATAATAAGAGGTCCAGAGCCCTAATATTTGGAGCATACCATTAACACCTTTTATATGAAAAAGTTATGTGTAGATTTCAACCCTCCGATCGATAAAGAACAAATTGGATGGCTAGAGCAGGAGTTGAGTAGAAGCTCGTCAATTGGACAGTTAATTAGGTCATAATAATGAGAGGGAATCAATGTTTGATTGTGATCATTAATGCCATTATCTTTTCTGTATGAGACATGCATTAGAATTATACCCATGTTTTATATATTTATGATGTCTCTTGTATTTTCAAATTGCATGCAAAGAGTAATTGAACTTTGCAGCATATGGCTGTGTTTGTTTATCATCCACATCAATGGTGGATTGCATCAACGAGAAAAAACCTGCATCTGTAGTCTTATGTTTTGGGCAATTGTTTCTATTGTGTGGATGCGAAGACACAACTTGTGTTTCATCGTGAGGGAATGAAAGCCCCACCATCCACCCCTTCTAAATTCTAACACCCCACAATATGGAATAAATTCACTTAGAGGAGAGAATATGAAAATATGAGAAATACGAAGAATATATATTTGATTTTTTAAGAAAAATAATGCAATAAAAGAAAATCAAAGCACACTAAATTTACGTTGTTTGCTTGCTTATGTCACAACCGACGAGAGATATATTCACTATTTTCTATGAAAACCGGGGTTACAAATCTCTCGTCATTTTTCTGCATTCTCTCTATCTATGAAAACTCTAGTGCAAATACAATTATATTTTCATTATAAAAAAAACATTAAAAGTATGAAATTGCCCTTCCTGTAACCCCAAAAAAATGCTGGACCTGCGAAGTGTCTCCTAGTGTACACTCCAAACTGACGATCAACCAAAATGCAATGTACAATCATTACACTTTTCTTTTTATTACGCGACCAAAATTTTATTTCTATAAAATTACTGGTCATTTAATTATAAAGGGTGAAAAATCATCTGCACTTTATCAAGCTCACAGGCGTAAACCCTTGCCAAACCCATTGCAAGCTCAAATAATTTGATGAACGGATTCAATATCACAAAGATTAACCTTAAAGTGTCATTACTTCATATTAGAATTACATAATTGAGTTCCCTTATTACAATAGTATAAAAGCAATGACATACCATCCATTATTATTATTGAGGGCATTCCGGGGGAGGTATTGGATCTTCTTTCTCTTTGCTACTAACTATAAGGCCTTTGGAGATTTTTAATTGAAGAAATGTATGGTGATGCTAGGCACTACATAATTATGTATCACCACCTCAGATGATAAATATAAGCCGTTGTTTGCTACAAACCATTCAATAGGTTGACCATATACTGATCAGTCCCCATCATATTTGACTAGAGGACATCTTGATTCTTGGGGCTTGATTCAGGTAGAACTTAGGACAGTCTATTGTCCTCCTGCATATTTCGTGTACGGTGCACCTGATGGACGGTTGGGACTGGGAGAAGAGAATCAACTTGAACGGATAATCATCATCGTCCAATGCGTAGACTATAACATACCGTTTGATAGATTCTTCCATTTAAATTGTTTGTTTATTTGCTTGTTGATTCGTTTGATGCGTGTTTACCAATTATAGTTAGCCGGAGTTGTTGCGGTTATGTTCCCTTCCACCCCGGGAGACAGGTTAGTGAAGCTCGCTCTCTTTCTCACTTGTTTGTATTTTTGGTGTGAAAAATACTTGACTTATTTGATTCACTAATTATGATAGTTATTTTAACATTCGCGTTAGTGGAGAAGTTCTGATTAAAACATATGCAATTTAATTATATTTATTTCAATATCTGAGTTGATGGCACGATATTGGAATTGGATGTATATCATAATTTTAGCAAATTATAGGTCAATGGATGTGAGTAATTAGGCACGCACATTAATGTGAGTAGGAGGTTCCTTTAAAGTTAATATTTTTTCTAGAAACCATAGTTAGGTGGTTGAACCCTAAAGGTTAGTGAATCTTAATCACTATTAAGAAGTATTAAAAGGGACATGTGATAACCTGTGGATTGTACCTGACTCCAAGGAGTCTGGTTATTACAGTACAGGATTTTAAATCCTTAGTAGACAATATTTTCTTAAAAAGGGCATCCTCCAGAGATTGAATCACAGCCAATCGCAATTGAACTTGGGAGAGTTCACTCACACCCAAAAGCTAACACGTGTCTCTTTTAATCCCTATATGAGGGCTGATGAAGTGAAGGTATGGAATTAAAAGACACTTTTATGTTTAAGTATTTATATTTATTATTTCTTGAAAATTTAATATATTAATGAAATGGAACAGTATAATATAGAAAATTGCGAAGAAGAACAAGGAAAACCAAGACAAGCTGACAATGTCCCACAGGGATACAAGCTGACAAATGTCCCACACCACTGGGATAGATAAAACCTTACGCTTGGTACTGTGTGGAGAAGGTATATTTTTTACATGTTCTTAGTACTCTATTAATTTGAAACATCAGTGGATGTAATACTCATAATTTAACATATTTTTCACATTACTAGCACGAGCACATCCAGAGGGATAGGACCCCGATAGGATATATACATATGTTTCGAGTGACCCATACCCGATGGGATGGGTCATTTGTAAATGCTGAGTCAGTGGAGCGGATGGTATGTGTATGCCTCTAAGAACCTACTGGATTATGAATGTTAACATGTTTATATTGTCTCACCTTTTTTGTTAATATCCTCTTCTGACTTGAATAGTTGACTATGAATTTCAGAGGCAGATGGATGAAATTACCAGCGAGCACCCTGAGGGCAGTCACTGCCCAAAATGAGATATTCACATAGGTCATGGGCTTAGATGGACATGGGTGTGTTTGTACGTATAGGTGCGGTGTAACGCCCTGTCACATGGTGGAGCTGGCGCCACAGCAGATCCTGAGCATTGGAAATGGATGTGTGAAGACTCCCAGGCTCATGCAATGGCTTCCTTACCAGATGGAGCTCACGGCTATGGTAGCGTCACATGAGGAAATGATTACTACCCTACAAAGCACAATGTCAAGAATAGAAGGGTTTATGATGAGCTTTGGGAGGCAGGTGAACAATACATGCTCATTTCCATCTTATGACATGGACGCTACAGAAGTAACAGATGATACCTAGCGATGACCCGGGGAGGATTTATTATTTGTTTCACAGGCTACTTTATTTTTGCACCCTTTGTGGATTGGCATTGTGCAATTGCATTTTATTTGGTATGTGGATTTATATGGTTTTGTCTTCGTGGATTTTTATGGATTTATATCTTTATGGAATTATATATATTGTTAAATGCAAACAAGTGACAGGTCTTTAAACTGTTAAGAGGTAGACAGTTGTAATGATATACAGCTCCTATTTTGTTTTTATCAAAACAAGCACTAGCGACAAAAATATTACAGTTGCTAATAAAATAAAATAAATTAGCGACTGTATTATTTCTATCAGTAACTGATACATAGCAACATAAATGTGATCGTCGATACTTTTGGACTTATAGCGGTGGTTTTATTCTGTCCCTATAGGAGTATTTAGTGATGAAAATATTACCGTCGGTAATATTTACATATAGTGATCGATGGTTTTGTCGGTGTAGCGGATAAAATTCGTAAAATCAACTCAGCGTTGGAGAACGAGCTCGTTTTTGTCGTTTTGTTCACGAAAGTGACACGTGGACACCAGTTGGGGTCACGTGCTTAAAATAGAGGGGTCACACGTTGTCTGATGCACAACGATCCCATTGTGCGCATTACGACGTCTTTGTTATCTTGCATAACGACGTTTCCGTTGTGGCTTTGACAACGTGCTCGTTGTCTGAAGCACAACGTGAACGTTGTACTCAAGACAACGTCTTTGTCGTTACGCGAACAACGAGTCCGTTGTCTCACCAACAACGATGTCGTGCTGTGTTTTAAGGCATCTACACCGTAATCGAGCTTGAGTTAACAACGAGACCGACTCGTAGGAGGAAGTGATCAGGAGGCGATCCATAATTCCGACAAGTGTGCCGAACGTGCCGTTTCGTGCCGAAAGCACTGTCTTGGCATTTAATGCTGGTCACTTCTGCGTACCGTCCGATTGGACTTATAGGAGGCTCTCACGTGTGATGCAACCGGCGACAGATATGTCTAAGATATTTGGCAATGAGTGCAAATACACGTGGTATGGACACCTATGGCCATCTATGGTCATCGATGGCCATACCAACCTTACCCTATAAAAACCCCGTGATTTTTAGTGCACAGGACAGTTGTTCATCGATCCAGACCTGAGAATACACGTTTTCAGTGCTTACAGTGCCTTGCGTAATTTTCAGTGACTGTTCTAGTGTTTACTGTTCATCATCTTCTACACCTACTGACTTTATCATCGGAGTACAGGTCAGGGTGCCACACCCTCCACTCCAACCTTCTACCGGTAAACCAGAGCGTGAGAGGAGTTGCTGCTGACGCGTGTCCTTTCCGGTTTTTCCTCTCACAAAATTGGTGCCGTCTGTGGGAAATAATAAACGGACCCCCCTTTGCTCTTTGCGATCATGGCTGATCAGTCAATAGTGTTCGGGCATGAGGATCAAACCCCTCAGGCCACTTCTTTTATACCTTCTGTCGTGCATATTCCTGGAGTCAGCCCTTCGTCTGGGCAACCAGAGAGGACCATGCCTCCTCCTGTTGAGCTTTCTGTTTCTGATCGCATCTTGGCGATGTTGCAAAAGCAGCAGTCTGCTCTGGACCAGCTCACCAGGCAGCAGCAGTTGATGCAGGAGAGGCTAGAGGCGTTCGAGCATAGCAGGCTCGAGGTGGATGAGGTGCCGCTGCAGAGGCCTTCCTTGAGACGTCAGTTTGACTTCTCTTCTTCTCCTTCTGCCCCGGAGAACCGTGAAACCAGGTTTGTGCTTCATCCTACTGAAGGGGATGTAAGGCAGCCTCAGGTTCGGGCAGAGCAGAGTATTCCTTCTGATCGTGTGGATTTCCGAGAAGGAGCAGGGCGAGAAGACTTGAGAGGGGGTAACGGAGGTGCAGATGCCCAGAAGACTTGGGTGACAGCCAAGGAGGTGGAGGCTTTAATCGGTGCTCGTGTTAAGAGCATGAAGGGAGGGATTCCCGACCACTTTGCTCAGTCAGCAAAGGACAACGTTGAGAACTCTCCTTTCACGGACGCCATCAACCAGTCCTATACTTCTTCCAAATTCATCGCTCCGATCTTCCCTATGTACACTGGAAAGACAGACCCGGAGGAGCATTTGTTTGATTTCAAACACGCGATGGCTGTTCGCAATCCGGATGATGACTTGTATTGCAAGGCTTTCCCCAACAGCCTGTCTGGGGCAGCATCGAAGTGGTTTTAGAACTTGCCTCCTGGTTCCATCAGCAACTTCTCAGAGCTCAGGTCGGCCTTTATTGATCGTTTCATCATCAATAAGAAGAAGAAGGCAGGTGCAGATACTCTCTTCTCTTTGAGGATGAAGCCGGCCGAATCCTTGAAAGACTTCATTTCGCGTTTCACGGATGAAGTCCACAACATTGACAAGGTTGACGAAGCGAGCTACATCGCTGCTTTCAAGAATGCTATCCCCAAGCATTCCGAGCTCTACAAGTCCTTGGCTCTTGACTATCCTGTCAAGATGGACGAGTTGATGGTACGTGCCACCAAGTACGGGAGGTACGAGGAGGACGTATCCGTTGTGTCAGTGCCGAAGCCCAGAGCGAGAGTGGTGGATGTCGTGGAGAGGACACACCGATCTTCGAAGAGGAAGGAGAAGAAGCAGAGGTACGAGTCTTCATCATCTGAGGACTCGCCACCAAGGAAGCAGAAAGAGAGAGTTGTCTATGTGACTCAACGGGATCAGCCGGATCGGCGCCCGTTTGAAAGAAATTTTAATCAGCAACAGAGCAGGACGGAGAGACGTCCTAACGACCAGCAGGTGAGGCAGCAGTATCAGCCACGCCAAGTGCAGCCTCAAGTACAGAACGAGAGAGGCGTGCAGCCTAATGAGAGACGATCTTTTGCAGATCAAACATCGCGCATCAATTTCACAGTCAGCCCGGCGACCATCATGAGGTCGATGGAGGATCAGCCATACTTCGAGTGGCCGGCGAGGGCGGTGCAGGATATTACATCGGGGCCACGGGTGCATGAGTACTGTCATTATCACAAGTGCCGTGGTCATCTCACCAACCGATGCCGTATTCTGAGGGAGTACCTGGAGAGGCTTGTCCAGGAAGGGTACTTGGGAGAGTATCTTGCTTCTGGCAGCGGTGGCGTGGAGCAAGCCAGGGAGCCGGTGTCCCAATCTCGTGGAGGGGAACCTAACAATAATTCCAGTACCAGTGGAGGAGCTTCCTTGGGCACGATCAATGTCATTTGCCGCGTGCAAACACCGGAAGCTGATGTGGAGAGGAACTTCAGGGCGAAGGCCAGGAAGCTGTCTCATGAGGCTGCAGTGTGCCAGGTGCAAGTGCCTAGCAGGAGCGTTGAGCAGGCACTTACTTTCACCGATCTTGATCTGGCAGGAGTGATCCGACCTCACTATGATGCTCTTGTTCTCACCATGAGAATAGGAGACTTCAACATCAAGAGAGTGCTTGTAGATTCCGGGAGTGGAGCAGACATCTTGTACCTCCATGCTTTCACTCAGATGAAGCTGGATCCTTCCGTCCTCATCCCTGCTCAGACTCCCCTGTTCGGATTTGATGGCAGCTCGATGAAGCCTGTAGGCGACGTTGTCTTACCCGTTGTGGCTGGACCCGTTGTCCTTCAGACCAGGTTCTCTGTCCTGGACGCGCCATCACCGTACAATGCCATCTTGGGTCGTTGGTGGACCCATGAGATGAAGGCTGTTCCGTCCTCGTACTACCAGGTGTTGAAGTATCCGATGCAGGACGGGCCTCAGGAGATCAGAGGTGATCAGTTGGCATCGCAGAAGTGCGATTTTCCTGCTTCCGTTGTGCCTTCGTAGCAGTTACAAGTTACTCCCGTTGTGGAAGAGAGCCCGGAGACATCGTTGTGCAGACCTTCCGTTGAGCCCACGAAAGCTGTCAATTTGGGAACGGAAGAAGAGCCAAAGGTGTTGCAGGTCGGGACGAGCTTGACAACGGAGGAAGAGCTCGAGTTGCTGAGTTTCCTAAGGCAGAATCTTGATGTCTTTGCATGGTCTCACAAAGACATGACTGGCATCGATCTGAGTGTTATCTGTCATCACCTCAATGTTGACCCTGCTATCCCTCCAGTGAAGCAGAAACCTCGGAGGCTTGCTCCAGCCTATCATGATGCAGTGAACGAGGAGATTGACAAGCTGATCCAGTTCGGGTTCATTCAGGAGGTGCAGTACCCTGATTGGATAGCCAATGTTGTGGCTGTGCCTAAGAAGAACGGGAAGGTGAGAGTTTGTATTGACTTCACTGGTGTCAATAAGGCCTGCCCCAAGGACTTTTTTCCCATGCCAAGGATAGACAGGCTCATCAACGCCACTGCTGGCCACGAGATGTTATCTTTCATGGATGGTTATTCGGGCTATAACCAGATCCTCCTGGCGGAAGCAGATCGAGAGAAGACCACCTTCATAACAGAGCGAGGCTTATTCTGTTATCGGGTGATGCCTTTTGGCTTGAAGAATGCAGGTGCCACCTATCAACGTCTGATGAATCTCATGTTCGGGTCACTCCTTGGCAAGACGGTTGAAGTGTACATCGACGATATCGTTGTGAAGAGTCGAGTACGAGGCACTCTGGTGGCAGACCTTGCTGGGCCTTTTTCTGTGCTGCGATCTTTCAATCTGAAGATCAACCCAGAGAAGTGCACCTTCGGAGTTACCTCAGGGAAATTTTTGGGTTATCTTGTGAGTCAGCGGGGGATTGAGGCTAATCCAGCTCAAATCCGCGCTCTGCTGGACATGCCAGAGCCTAAGTCGAAGAAGGAGATCCAGAGGCTGACAGGCCGAATTGCTGCACTCAATCGGTTTATCTCCAAGTCATCAGATCGTTGCAAACCTCTGTTCGAGCTGCTGAGGAAGGACTCCATTTTTGCGTGGACTCTAGAGTGTTCTCGAGCTTTCCTTGCCTTGAAGGAGTATTTAGGCTCAGCTCCTATCCTTTCGGTGCCCGAGCCCGGTGAAATCTTGTATCTCTATCTGTCTGTTTCAGAGCAAGCCCTTGGTTTCGTCCTGGTCAGGAGCTGTGATGGTGTGGAGAAGCTTGTCTATTTCATCAGCAAGACCTTTCTCAAGGCGGAGTGCAATTATAGCAAGCTCGAGAAGGTGTGTCTAGCTCTTGTCTTTTCTACAGAGAAGCTTCGTCCTTACTTTCATGCTCATTCTATCGTTGTCATCACAACGTATCCTTTGAAAGTCGTGCTGGGATGCCCGAGCTGGCGGGGAGGATGTCGAAGTGGGCTGTGGCTCTGAGTGAGTTCGATATCCAGTATCGGGCCAGGAGTTCAGAGAAGGGGCAAGCAATGACGGGTTTTCTTTCTGATTTTCCTGTGGAGGAGGAGGCAGAGGACATGGTTGTTGATCTTCGGGAGCTCCCAATTGAAGTTGACAACGGAGATGCCGTTGTGGAAGGGGCCGAGTCATCAGAGTGGAGTGGTTGGCTATTGTACGTGGACGGATCTTCCAATTTCAGTGGTTCAGGGCTGGGCGTTGTGCTTATAAGTCCGAAGAACAGCAAAGTGCAGAAGATGTCGCGTCTTGGGTTCACTGCCTCCAACAACGAAGCTGAGTACGAAGCCTTACTCCTCGGGTTGAAGAGTGCACGAGAGCTGCAGATCTCCACGTTGAGAATTTTTTATGATTCACAGTTCGTGATGAATCAGGTGAATGGTGTTTATGACTGCAAGGACGACCGGATGAAGCAGTATGCTACTCTCGTTCGTTCGTTGTGTGAAACATTCACCGTTGTGGAGATCAGGCACACCCGGAGAGATGAGAACAGGCATGCTGATGCCTTGGCGTATCTAGCTTCCATGGTGCAGGCTGATGAGCCTAAGACTATTCTGATGGACTTCCAAGAGTATCCTTCAATAACTCTTCAGGCACAGCGAGAAGTGTTTTTTGTCAATCCAGTTTCGAGCTGGATGACAGGGCTGGTGGCTTATATGAAGGACGGAATTCTTCCCATCAGCGTGAAGGAGTCGAGGCGCATTCAGTTCAAGGCATCTCGTTATACCTTGGTGCAAGGAGAGTTGTTCAGGAAATCTTTTGGTGGGCCTTTGCTGAAGTGTGTTCATCCTGCAGACGTGGAGAGAATACTTGCTGAGCTGCATGAAGGTATATGTGGTATTCATTCGGGCGGGAGAACCATTGCCCATCGAGCTCTGCGACAAGGTTACTTCTGGCCTTATATGCAGGCTGATGCTCAGAAATATGTGAAGAGGTGCAGCCAGTGCCAGCGGTTTGCTCGTTTGATTCATGCTCCAGCTCAAGAGCTCAGCACTGTATCTCAGCCTTGGCCATTTGCACGCTGGGGACTTGATATTGTAGGGCCTTTCCCTAGGGCTCCAGGGAATCTGATCTTCCTTCTAGTGGCAACTGACTACTTCTCTCGTTGGATTGAAGCTGTTCCCCTTGCACGTATCAGAGAACAAGAGGTGAAGAAGTTCTTATGGGAGCACATCGTCTGCAGATTTGGCATACCGCAGTCCATCATCACCGACAACGGGAAGCAATTCTCAGGACGTTTGATTGCCGACTTTTGCAGCGAGCTGAAGATCAAGCATGTCTTCTCTTCCCCATATTATCCTCAGGGGAATGGATTGGCCGAGGCAGCCAACAAGAATATTCTCAATGCCTTGAAGAGAAGACTGGAAGATTCGAAGGGGAAGTGGACCACCGAGCTGCACAACGTTTTGTGGGGGTACAGAACGACTCCGAGGAGTCCTACCAATGAAACTCCCTTCTCTCTAGCGTATGGCATGGAGGCTGTCATTCATACAGAGATCAGTTTGCCTACAGTGCGTTCTTGGCACAACAAGAAGAAGGATGGAGAGAAAGATCAGAACGCAGAGCTTATGGCCATTCATCTTGATCTGCTAGAAGAGAAGCGAGAAGATGCCAGCATTCAGATGAGGAGGTATCAGCAACGATTAAGGAAAGCCTACAACAAGAAAGTACAACGGAGAGTGCTGCAGGTCGGTGATCTCGTTCTCCGAAGAGTGTTCCAGAACACGAGAGAGCTTAACAGTGGCAAGTTGGGACCAAACTGGGAAGGGCCTTATATCGTAGAACGATTGGGAAGTCCTGGAGTCTGCTACTTGAAAGACTTGCAAGGTAACCTCATCTCAAAATCTTGGAACATCATGAATCTGAGGCAATTCTTTCAATAGAATCTGTGATATGCTATTTACATGCATCGTTGTGCTTACAAGTTTTCAGTGATTTTACATAATCATAGTGATTTGCAATATTATGTGCCTGCTCGTTATCTACACTATTCTCTGTCTGGTTCATCAGTGTAATATTGTGAATGTTTTGCAAGTAATTCAAATAAAGTTTTGACTGAACAACATACTCATGACGAACACGAGTGGCTTATATAAGGGTGTCATCTGAGCAAATCCTGTGGCTTATCCTAATGACATCCTCTGAGCATGTGCTTCGGAACTGAGTTACATTGCGTTCGTCCTATGAATTTTATTTGTCAGATTGCATTCACAGTGTACTACGCGAATGATGTATCTGGATTAGTGCTTTGCTCGTAGTGCTTTGCTCATAGTGTTTTGCTCGTGGTGCTTTACTCGTAGTGTTTGCTCGTGGTGCTTGCTCGTGGTGTTAGCTCGTAGTGCTTTGATCGTAGTGCTCTATTCGTGGTGCCTATTCGTTGTGCTTTGATCGTAGCGCTCTACTCATAGTGTTCTGCTCGTAGTGCTTTGATCAAAATAGTCTATTTAGTGTGCAACAGTTATAACTTTCACGAGTATTCAAACATTCACATAGCGAAGTACCGCATTAACATCGGTACTGTGGACTGTGAAAAATCATTCAACTACTCATGTTGTGTTTTTTTTTTCCCTTATTCTGTGTGCATACGTTCTGCTACGCTACGAGGTGAAAAGAAGTGCAAACATAAGAAAAAGGAGCGATCTATTCATATCAAAGACCCATCTCTGGGTAATTACAGTAACGAACTCCTGTGAGGGGGAAAGAGAAGAATTTACATCATTAGAGAAGAGAAGCAGAAACATAAAGAGGAGCAGCAGGTCAGACGAGCTCAGGATCAGCATCTATCGTCGTTGCAGCAGGGGCAGGAGTAGAGGCTTCAGCAGTTGGGGCTTCCACCGGAGTAACTTCATCGGCAGCAGCAGGAAGTTCGGGAGCAGCTGGCTCGGAGTGTGGCTCAGCAGGGAGGGGTGCAGGACCTTCAAGAGAGTGAGGTTGCTCGACGCCTTGGACCTCGGGCTCGTCGTCAAGCTCGATAAGTTCTTTGCTCTGAAGCTCGGAGAACGTGGTGGCGTCCTCTTCGTTGTTTTCCTTCAGGCGGCCTTGTTGGCGGAGTGATTCGAGAACCTCCTTCTCGGTCTCAGCCCGATCCTCATCCAAGAGCGTGTCCAGCTGAGACTGATAATGTTGCTGCAGTCTCAGGGTCACGGACCTCTCGGTGTCCTCTTGAGCTTTCTTGGCCTCCTCGAGCTCCTCCGCCAGTGCTGTCCTGGCTGCCTCAGTCTCCTCCAGCTGTCTGCCCAAAACTTGGGAGACGTGCTCCAGCTCGCTGATGCGTAGAACGGCGTTCTCCACCTCCTGCTTGACCTTCTTCTCGGCCTCCTTTGCTGATCGTGTCTCAGCCTCAGCTTTTTCTTTTGCCTTGGTGGCAGCTTGCAACTTCACCTCAGCGCGAACAGCGTCGGCTTTGGCTTGAGACAGATCAAAGTCTGCCTTGAGGCCCTCTTCGACGAGAGTCTGCTCCAACGTCTCAGTCCTACCTTTCCAGTAGTTGATCCCGTCTCGCAGGTGATTGTACTTATATTGGCTACGATCACAGAGTTCCTGCACGAGCACTTTCATCTGCAAGGAAGTGTCCAGGCATTAGCACAACGAGGAGTAATATCTCAGCAGTAGAGTAAGAAGGAGAGGAAGGGAGAAACTTACTGTCGCCACAGACTGGCAGGCGGCGTAGGACAGTTCGGACAGATGGAGTTCGCCGACTTCAGCAATGTCCCGGGGCAACCTCATCGCGTGAGTCAGAGCTCGGGCGGTCTTCTCCGAACTCTTCACCGAGTCGTTCACGGTCGGTACCCCGAACCGAGAGAAGTCAGGCGACCAAACCGGAGTGTCCAACGGTAGCATACGAGCTGGAAGACTCGTTGTGCCAGCTTCCGTTGCGGCCAAGGCAACGACAGCGGAGCTCGTGCTGGCTAGGGCAGTTGCAGCTCGAGAGGGGCTAGGCGCCGAGCTGGCTTCGGGCACTGCCGTTGTCACCTCTGCTCCTGGACTTGATGGAGGAGCGGCAGAGGTGGAGGGGGGAGCAGCGATGGCTGCGTTCTCTTTCTCCAGGCGTTTATCCGCCTTTGCTTTCTTTCTGGCCTCGTACTCGGCCTGGGTGGGCATTTTTCTCTTCGGGTCAGCAGTCGCTGTACCCTTGGAAGGAGGATTCTTCCTCTTCTTCAACGGTGGTGGCGGTGGTGGCAGCTGAACTGAAGGGCCGGCAGACCTTGGCTTCCTGCTCAGTGGAGGTGGAGCTGTGCCGGCCATGTCTTCTTCTTCTTCTTCTTCTTCGGCTAGGGTATCTGCTGGTGAGGGTGCGGATGTGGAAGCACCTGGTTGCTGTTGCTGGTGCTGTTGTTGTGGTTGTTGTTGAACAGTTGCTGGAGTGCTAGAGGAGACCCGCGTGTCAGGCTCGAGTGGTTTCCACCGGATGTATTCCCCACCTCGAGCACGGCAGATACCGGTAAGGAGGCCTTCTTCTTCTGGGGCCAACTTCTTGTACGGGATCTTCTTTGCTTCAGCTGCACACAGGAAAACAGAATGAGTACAATGAGAGATAGCAGGACGAAAGCATACAACGTACAACGAGAACGGAGTCAGGACAATGGTGCACAACGGACAACGGACAACGGACAACGGACGACTATAGTGGTATACCTGCTTCCGCTCGGAAGACGTTGGGGACCGTAGAATTCTCTGCCTTCCAGCCGCCAGAGACAACGAAAGGAGTGGCTTTCTATTTTCTTTCTCTATCGAGAATGCCTGTGACGAGCTCTGGATATCGAGGTTTCTTGTTCCACGAATAGTAGGAGAACAAACCATCGTCATTGCCTCGGCATCTGACAGCATGGCAGAAGTGGAATAGATGCCTAGCCTCTATTGGGTAGCCGTCCTTGATGAATTTGATCATCATGCACATGTATTTGTGGAAGCTAGGGTGCATTTGTCCCAGTGCGAGTTACAGAGTGGACAGAACTTCATCCAAGACGGGATGGAGAGGGAAGCGGAGGCCAGCCTCAAGCTGGGAGAGATAGACAACGGTACAAGCAGAGCGCCTATCTATGATAGCATCATCTCGCTTGAAGTGGAGATTGACATTGGAAGGGAAGTCGAAACGTTCCCTGTAATGGTTCAGATGCGCCAACTGGTGCTGACGCAGAGCTGAAGATTTTTCGATGTAGGCACCATGAGGTGCGCTACCTGTGCAACTGGCCTCATCATCGGTAGGGCCTCTAACTTCATCTAACCTAGTGGGTTCTACGGGAATAATGGCAGACATAGTGATTGGAAGAAACAACGAAAGGGAGAAGGATAGTAAACGGAGCAACGGAGTATACACGGAGCAGAATCATTCCAAGAAACAGTAAGAAATAATAAGGAAAAGGGTGAAGGGCGTACCGAACCGAAGACAACTCAGAGAGATTGTTGAGAGCTTGAAGAAGATGAACTTTCGGTTGAAGAAGAAATTCGGCAGAGTAACAGTGCTTGAAGAAACAGGGTGAAAGAGGAGGAGGACTCGATGGGATTTTATAGGCATCTCAGATTTGTGAAACTACACTACTACCCTTCATCAGAGCCGTACACCTGTGTCAAAGGGGAGAAGAGCAGTGGCAAGATCGTCTTTTCACCAAAGAGAGTAATCGTCAGAGTCATTAAAGCGTTTTGAAATTCAAAACGACGATAATGACAGCCTGTTCGCATTGAAGAGACGTGACGGCTTGCACGCGTAACCAGCTGGCGTGAACGGTCGACCTTCTTAGCGAGCGTTTAAAGCACGCAACGTTTCGTCTTCCGGAGCAGTGCCAGGTATGATCTTTTTGTCCGTTTATGACGCTTCGAACTACGATCCAAGCATCATAAAGGGGCAAATTGTAGCGGATAAAATTCGTAAAATCAACTCAGCGTTGGAGAACGAGCTCGTTTTTGTCGTTTTGTTCACGAAAGTGACACGTGGACACGAGTTGAGGTCATGAGCTTAAAATAGAGGGGTCACACGTTGTCTGATGCACAACGATCCGGTTGTGCGCATTACGACGTCTTTGTTATCTTGCAGAACGACGTTTCTGTTGTGGCTTTGACAACGTGCTCGTTGTCTGAAGCACAACGTGAACGTTGTACTCAAGACAACGTCTTTGTCGTTACGCGAACAACGAGTCCGTTGTCTCACCAACAACGATGTCGTGCTGTGTTTTAAGGCATCTACACCGTAATCGAGCTTGAGTTAACAACGAGACCGACTCGTAGGAGGAAGTGATCAGGAGGCGATCCATAATTCCGACAAGTGTGCCGAACGTGCCGTTTCGTGCCGAAAGCACTGTCTTGGCATTTAATACTGGTCACTTCTGCGTACCGTCCGATTGGACTTATAGGAGGCTCTCACGTGTGATGCAACCGGCGACAGATATGTCTAAGATATTTGGCAATGAGTGCAAATACACGTGGTATGGACACCTATGGCCATCTATGGTCATCGATGGCCATACCAACCTTACCCTATAAAAACCCCGTGATTTTTAGTGCACAGGACAGTTGTTCATCGATCCAGACCTGAGAATACACGTTTTCAGTGCTTCCAGTGCCTTGCGTAATTTTCAGTGACTGTTCTAGTGTTTACTGTTCATCATCTTCTACACCTACTGACTTTATCATTGGAGTACAGGTCAGGGTGCCACACCCTCCACTCCAACCTTCTACCGGTAAACCAGAGCGTGAGAGGAGTTGCTGCTGACGCGTGTCCTTTCCGGTTTTTCCTCTCACAGTCGGTATAAATACATAGCGAGGATTATTACTTCCATCGTTATATAATTTTTAGCCACAGTAATTTACCGTCACTATAGAAATTAATTAAACCGTCGTAGAATTGAAAACCGTCGCTACTTACCTTGGAAATTGATTCTAAATTTTTGATATAGCCACAAAAATTATCTTTTTAGCGACGAACTTATTTCCGTTGATTTCCAGTTTCTGTCACTATTCGTTATAACAACGCTCATATTACCCACGGTATTGTGATGGTCAGGAATCTATCGTTAATAATAATACCGGTGGAAATGAAAATTATACCGATGGCTTGAAACCATCGCTAAATCCTATATTTGTTGTAGTAAATTCTTGAATGATTGGTTGGTTATAAGAAGAAAATATTGGCGGCCCATCATTCCATCTAGGGGTGTGAAATCGGCCCTCATATACACCATGGTCATACATTTAACTTATCAAGAAAATGAATTTACTTGAATTATCTTGAGATCACGAAGGTAACACTCATATACACTGTGATCTCAAGATAACTTAGGTATATTCATTTTCTTGGTAAGTCAAATGTATGATCAAGGTGGCTTGTTACTAGCAATTATAAGTTTGCATTTTCTCCACTTTGTATTCTTTGCACCTAATAAAGGCATGGTATATATTTATGACCCCCAGGGCCTACTGGCTGAAGGACGAACCGTAAATCCGGAGGTCTCGAGATTGATTCTTAGACTCCCCTCAATATTAGTTATAAGAGGTGGGGGTATTCCCTATGCAGTATGTAAGACTAGTATGAGCCTTTAAGGCTTAGGATATCCACATTTATAAAAAAAAGAAAAAAAAGCATGGTATTTATTCTTATTATAGGAATTATGTTTGTGATATTTCCTGCAAGATATTTGTGCTTTCACTACGTTTTAATAACCTAAGATTTTTGGTTGCTAACAAATGGTATCAAAGTCTGATATATTCGGGTTTTGATTCAAGTTTCGATACAAACATTCCAAAATAAGGGTTCTGCGACTGCAAGTCATGGTGGTCCTGAAGGAAGTCCAAACTTGATGATTGGATGGCAATACAAGAAAATTTTGAGAGGTCGTGAGCCCAAATATACCATGTGATGAGACCACAAGATAGGCGTGTCTCATCACATCTGGTTACACTGCTATATTTAATTCTCTACTAGTAATGAGTAAGATATCTTGGTGATTTCAAAAAAACTAATCATCCTTGGTGAGTTTAAGATATAAACGTGGTAAGGATTTTACTGGATTGAAAATACAGTTGCTAATACCTTTAATCACGGTAGTATTTTCCAGGGAAGGGTGACGGTTTATTTTATGTAGGTAATGGTAATAGCGACAGTAATAGTGATGGTTTATTACTATAGCTAAAAATGAGGAGATTTCTTGTAGTGAAGAGAGAGAGATTAAATGCAAACATAGATAACGAAAACTCTCTTATTCAATGTAATAGGTTATCAACACACATATATAAACTCCTTCATTATGTTTAGATAAGAAAATATGTCTCTTTTTTTTAAGTATACGAATTATTCATGGACTCCTTTCTAGTTGTTCACCCAGAACTGGGCTTGAAGATAGTCAACCACATTCTTGTCAACTTGGAAGGCCTTTGCGAGAACATCATCAGAGATGGGGGGCTTCGACCCGAAGACAGAATTAGCAATGGTGATTACACCCGGGTTCTGACTGCTGAAACCAGAAATGGCCACTGCATTGGTGTGTCCCGTATTGAATTGGAAGTGAATGAGCCCTATGGGGAACACGAACACGTCTCCCTTGTTAAGTACCTTGGTGATGAGTCGGTTCTCGGGGTTGGAGGTGACGAAGCCGACATAGAGGGTACCCTCCAAGACTGTTAGGATCTCGGTTGCTCGAGGGTGAGTATGGGGAGGATTGAGACCGTATGGTGCAAAGTCTATACGAGCCAAAGAGACGCCGAGGGTGTTGAGTCCTGCTATCTGGGCAACATTTACTTGAGTGACATTGGACCCAACTTTGTTTGATGTGTTTCCTGCTACATCGAGTCCCTTCAAAAAGAAATCCTCCGCCGTAGCAAGCTTGGGATCCTTGCAGAATTTCCCATTCACAAAAACTGCATATAAATACATTATCGTTAATCATCACTTGTGATATCTAGCAATACTTACATTGAAAGCATTGATGAGATAGAAACTGAAAAGAGGAAGAAGAAAAGAGAGGATGTACCGGCAGCCTCCGGTTCGTCAACAGCGACACAGAAATCTTGCAAAGGACTGGGATCCGAGGCAAAGGCAAGAGAGGAAGCCAAGGCCAAGAAGACAGTAACAATAAGGAACTGAGCTCCCATATTCTTCATTGATATTCTCTCTTAACTCAATCACTCTCTGAGGAAAAATAAATGAATGTTCAGATACAAATTGGATTGTTCTAAGAACTTTTGCTTTTCTTGCTGAGGGGTGAGAACTCTAGCATAGAAACCATACCTATTTATAGAAATTTAGATAGGTAAGGTTGAAATAGTCTTAAGCCAAACTTATACCAAGTCATGTAAATTTTATTTTAATTTTTAAATTTAAATAATTGTTTATTTTTTCCAACAACCACACCCATTTTTCTACGAAATAGACGTAGTCAGGCAAAAGAACAAGAAGAAACATTACCGAGTTGAAATGGCAATAATATCCCAACATAAAAGCTGTGTCTCCAAGGTTAGGCCTTTGTTTTTTGCAGACTAGTGGTATCTGCTCATAGTGTTAAAAATTTCAAGGTAATGGATTATTTTAGATGCCCGAGATCCCATCTCGGGCACCACTACTCAGTTGCCGCGGGGGAAGGCATTTAAGGGGAGAGTGATAACATGTATTAAACATTCCGTTGAATGGTACATGCACACCTTCCATCCAAGTTCACCAGGTGTGCTCTTTGGCATTTATTAACCGTGGTTAAAATTCACTCGTATCTAGGGTTAAATAATCTAACCTTAGTTTTTGAAAAAATATTATTAAAAAATTAACCTTGGTTATGATTTCCCTCGTTCATGTGGTTAATTTTCTAAGATTAGATTATTTAACTCTAAGGTTAGATGAATCTTAACTATAGTTAATGGGTGTAAAAAAACACTTGGCGAGCTTAGGAGGTGTGTATGTACACCACTCAATGGGATGTGCAATACATGTTATCACTCCCTCGATAAATGCCTTCCCACGTCAGCTAATTAAGAACGGTGCCCAATAAAAGATGGGATTTCGGGAATCTACCAGGGTAAAGCGTTGCCCAATTTCAAACAAGTACTATTAAATTAGGCAAAGGTTTGACTTTGGTGGATGCCGGAGCCAAGTGTTCTCGGGCATCCAC
Source organism: Tetracentron sinense (assembly GCA_015143295.1). Classification (NCBI taxonomy): domain Eukaryota; kingdom Viridiplantae; phylum Streptophyta; class Magnoliopsida; order Trochodendrales; family Trochodendraceae; genus Tetracentron; species Tetracentron sinense. The sequence goes on from CM026570.1 coordinate 19,362,240, forward strand.
AAATGATGGGGCACCTGCGATAATTTGGTATCTCTCCATGATTTTGATTTCTCCCCACTTGATATCTCTCACCTTTAAAACACCACCTATCCCATCATTTGTGGATGCCCGGCCGCTTGGCTTGGGCGTCCACCAGAGCAAAATCGAGGCCAATAAATTAAGGACTTATTATAGAGTTTCTTTTACAAGTTTAATATATCCATATGAAAGAAACTCAAGATACCGTGTTTGAAAATGTTGATGATTTTATCAATGAATGTATAGATGTTTGCGGGGACGGTGCCACATGGGGCTAGGGGGGCGCAGAGCCGGGGGACAAGGGCTCTAGTCCCATTAAATTTCTGTGAAAAAATGTATTCCTTACAAACGGACATATATAGATGCGATGGACAATAAACTCAGCCCCCAAAAAACAAAATTTGGGGCCCTTTGTTAGCCCCCCGCAAGAGAATCCTGGCTCCGACCCTAGATGTCTGAGTCCGTAAGAAAAGGCCCAGGATTCTCTCGAGTTCAACTCGAGAGAATCTCTCCGGTTTGAATCCCTAGAGGTTGCCACATGTCTCCTTTGACACCCCTTAACCATGGGTAAGGTTCACCCACCCATCCTTGGTTTTTTTTTATATATTAATTATTATTTTTTAAATTAGAAAAACTGTTTTTTGAGTTTTTTAATATTCAAAAAAGTTATTAATTTTAAAAAAATAATTAATATTTTTTTAAAAAAAAACAAAGGATAGATGGGTGAACCCTAGGGGTGGATGAACCTTACCCTGGTTAAGGGTGTCAAAGGAGACACGTGGCGACCTCTAGGGGTTCAAACCGGAGAGATTCTCTCGAGTTGAACTTGAGAGGATCCTAAGCCGTAAAAAAACTCAAGATATTATTGTTCTAGTTGATATCGCATCACTTATATAGGCTGTTTCAAATGAACCCTCTATCATAATTTTCAGACCATCGAAGGCGCAGGATTGATCCAACAGTTATGATGGTGCAACATGTCCGCTTTTTCGCCTTCGGATGTGGTCTACGAACGGAGACACCACCTACATGTATGGCATTAGTATGACAAACTTCTAGTCCTAATTTTAATTTAAGAGATAGCAGTCACCCAAAAAAAAAAAAGATATATTGTTTCAAGCATAAAGTATATCATATGCTTGAAACAAAAAATAAAGAAGCATATCCTCTGGAGTGTAAGTATTTAAGGATAACAATAATTTGGCAGCCCATCATTCCATCTAAGGGAGTGAAATCGTTCCCCATGTACACCTTGATCATACATTTAATTTATCAAGAAAATGAATTTAAGTATATACACCGTGATCTCATGATAACTTAAGTATATTCATTTTCTTGGTAAGTCAAATGTATGATGATCCAGGTGGCTTGTTACTAGCAATTATAAGTCTGCATTTTCTCCACTTTGTATTCTTTGCACCTAATAAAGGCATGGTATATATTTATAACCCTCGCGGGTATATATTTATAACCCTCGCGGCCCAGTGGCCGAATGACCAACTGTAAACCCGGGGGACAAGGGCTCTAGTCCCACTAAATTTATGAGAAAAAATATATTCCTTACAAACGGACACATACAGATGCGATGGACAATAAACTCGGTCGCCCAAAATTTTTTTTGGAACCCTTTGTTAGCCCCCTGCAAGAGAATCCTGGCTCTGACCCTAGATGTTTGAGTCCTTAAAAAAACTCAAGATATATTTGTTCTAGTTGATATCAGATCACTTATATAGCCTGTTTCAAATAAACCCTCCATCATAAAGTATGCAAGTTCATTACTAATGATGTATTCCTTCAAGCAGTATATGCTCGGTTGAAACAAAAAATAAAGAAGTATATCCACTGGAGTGTATGTATTTAAGGATAAGAATACATGAATGGGTCCTCAAAAGAAATGGTTTAAGAATGATAGTCAACAAGGCCACATGACCATTTCAATGAAGACTCTCAAGTTCCATGAATTACTTTACTAGATAGATCGAAGGATTGTAGGGATGAGAATTAACGCCTTCTGGGGCCTTCTCCACTTGGGGCATGGATTTTGGTATGCCCTATTCTCTCCACTGCTTCAAATGAACACCAGTTTATATTCATCTCCATCAATTACTTTACTAGATGCATCGAAGTAACACCATGTGCTAATGTCATGACAGTATGCAAGTTCTTGAACAGAGGCTTCATTAGTTGAGATTGAGATGGTAGCACCATAAATGTGTTGACAATCGTGCAACAACCCATAATACGATAACCGAAAGAATAAAAACAGAGAAAAGCAATCAATGACACACAACACAACACCAGAATTTACGTGATTCGGCTAATGATGCCCACGTCCACGGATCCACACACCACTTCGCTATGCTTAAAAGCAAAAGCAAAAGCAAATCAAGCATACAATGTTCTCCTTCTCTGAAGGAAAACCTCCCTTGGTGCATGCAACAGATGGATAATGAAACCCTACCTCATAAGTATCTTATATACTAAGCCAAAAAATTAAGCTAAATCCATACCTAAAAGCTCAAGCCCACAATAACCGATCAACCGGATTTCATGGTCATTCGACCGGTTTGCAAAAGTTGGCTACTGGATTTCGAACTTGTGTAAAACCACAGACAACGGTTGGCCGGTTTGGATTTTGGTCGACCGGTTCGCCTAGATCAAGTCTCCACATCTCTAACAATCCCCCACTTGGAGACTGATCTCCAAGAGCTCAGCGGTACTTGTTTCATCTGTAGTGCCGGTACCCCATAGAAAGCTGGTGTGAATCTCTTCATTCTCTTCAAGTTTGAAGACCAACGGAAACTGAATGCTCCTCTGTAATAACTGTCTTGGTCAACATGTCTACGGGATTTAGGCTAGTGTGGATCTTCTCCAAAAATATCAATCTCTCATCCAAGAGTGATCAGATGAAATGGTACTGTATGTCGATGTGCTTGGTCATCGCATGAAAGAATGAATTCTTTGCAAGATGAATTGTACTTTAACTGTCACTGTGCAATTTACAATTTTCCTGTTTCATGACCAATTCATTGAAGAAAATCTAAAGCTATACCATCTCTTTGCGAGCTTCCGTTGTTACATCATATTATGCTTCAGTTGTCGAAAGGGAGACTATCTTCTACAACCTTGAGACCCAACTGACTGCTCCACTATTCAGGGTAAACACATACCTTGTGGTACTCTTCCTACCATCTATATCCCCTGCCATATTAGACTCAACAACTCCTTATAGGCTGATTTTTGAACCTCCATAGTGTAAGATTGTTTCTCTAGTACCCGTCAAGTACCTTAGAATCCACTTCACGGCTGCCTAATGTTCCTTTCTTGAGTTGCTTATGAATCTGTTAACTACTTGATAAGTGCTTAATTTTGCTTAATTATCCCCATTTAAATAAGCATCATCATACTTCTTTGGTTTATATCTTCATTTTTACACGTAAAGTGGTGTATTCTCTCCTCACCATTGCGTTGTCCTCTTTCTCTTAATTTTCATGATACATTTGCATGTATTCATACATGTTTTGGGAGGCCGCATGCAAAATATTTTTAAGAGAGACTTATTACGTGTATTTATTTTTTGTAGGAATCCTAACCCCAGACTACTCTCGAGATTCAAGAAGTCCAAAGTATCAAATAGCCCATGTTCAACTCAAAGATCTAAAAGAGTCAAAGCCCAAGAGCAAAGCCCAAGCCAAAAGTCCAAGAAGCCAAGTCTCAAGTCAAAGAGTCAAAGCCCAAGAGTAAAGCCCAAGACCAAGTATAGAAAGATTCTACAACATGGCTGGAGAATCTTAGGAAGATATGAATTAATATGATTTTGGCATAAAAATGGTGGAACTTTCTTGAATTAGAAAGAAGAAGTGTGCTATATTGATGTTTCTATTTCAGAAAAAAGGAGAAAGCCTATTTTGGTCACAAGAACTCTTTATTTTGGGTGGGTTTTGGAATTCAAGTAAGGAGCTTAATGGAGGTCAACTAAATCTACAAGAAAAGCAAGAAATTTCATGGATGGCTAGAGGAGTGCTATTATTTAGCAACCAATCCCAAACAAAGAATGAGGATTTCCCGGATTCCCGCCTAATCTAGATAGTACTTACTAATGTGGACATAACTTTTGACTCAAAATTTGGATTAAGGCAAAGTTTGATGTTTTGGAAAGAAGACTTAAAGGGGAACAAAATTATATTTCATGAAGATCTCCTAATTCGGACGTTCAAGGAGTCAAAACATGTCATCAAGAGGAGGGAAGTGCAATTTTGGTTGGAATTTTGGAATTAGAAGTTTCTCTTTTGTTTTTCTTTCTCTTCTCTTCTTCCCTTTAGTCTATATAAACCTAAAGTGAGAGACTTTTGGGGCTCTCTGATCTTTTCTCATTCTCTTTTCTCTCTTCTTCTTTTAGTTTTTTTTTGAGTTATTTTATTGTAGTGTTTGGAACACCATTAAGGAGGATGACAACTCCAATCATGGTGGGCTAAACACCTTTCTAAGGTTAGGGATTTGAAACCTTTTTCCGATTTATGTGGATGATGTGGATGGTTTGATCATTAATTTTAATTGAATAGTCCTTATTTTGGTTAATTGTTCTTCTCTATATGCTCTTTGATTTCATATGATCTATTGATATATGGAATGCTTGGATCCCCTGTGAGTTAGATACGAAGTACTCTTCAAATTTCTCTAATTATTCAATTGAATTTAATGGTCAGTGGTTTTATCGTATAATTTTCCATCTAGATTAAATCCTTATTTAATTCTAGATGTGTTTTCATCCAAATCTAAGCATAAGGAGGGATAGGTGGATTTTCCTGAAGCCTTAGACCTCTTTTTCATTGCTTTACAGTTATCAGTGATTTTTGCTCCATTCTCATTGAGTGGAAAACCGATTTTAAATCTCTATTCTCTTTAGATTTCGTTTCCTTAATTCTTGTTGAACAATAGTCAATCCCTGTGGATTCGACCCTGTGCTCACCAGATACATCAACTGTATCACTTGTGCACTTGCAAGTATATTATTTTTACTCTTGATTTTATGTCCATTAATTTGGATTAAATTAAGTTGTAACACTACTCTCACTACTTGAGCAATGTCTGATCTTGTTCAGACCATTGTGTATGAAAAATCCGGTGAACCCCAAAAATAATATTTTTAGGTTAAGAACTCACAAACCCAAGAGGGTGGCTAGGTCTCCCTTCAAGTCTATTTACCCTTTTTAAAATTTAACAATTAAGTTATTAAATAAGGGAGAATGAACAAAAAAGTGCGGAAATAGGGAAGACAAGCAAACCACAACACAAGAATTTTTACTTAGAAACCCTTCCGGGAAATATCACGGGACCTAGTCCAGCAAAGAGATCACTAAGACAAAGTAAAGATACTTATAAACGAGAACCTCACCTAAGTAAGACTCGAACTCATCGATCCATGGCTAGTCCTACACGCATCAATAAGTAATCACGTTCTCGCAAAACCCGTGAACAACTTCAGTAGCTTCTACTTCTCTTGGGTCTCGAAAATCACAATCTCCAAAGATCGATCTCCGTCAATGACGGCTTCGGATTCCACTGACCAAATATCCACAATCCTTCTCGGACCGATCTCCTTCGCAAAGGCTTCGGAACACACCGGCCAAAGTGTTCTTCACAGAACGGGTTGATGATTTTTAATTACGCAATCCTTAGATGTATCACAATCAAAGGAATAATCAAGCAAGTAAGGATGGAAGAATAGCTTGCTATCTCTAGGGTAGAAGAGGAGAGGAGAATATGTTTGGGCAACTCCGATAATCATTTAAAAACACTCTAAACTCTCACGAACTTCTTTGGTTTGACTGGGGAATCAAACACAACTTATATAGACCCAAAAACCAATTTAGAAACAAGAAGATTGCTGAAAACACACAGCCCGGTCGACTGGCCTTCATGGACGCTCGACTGATCACTATCTGATTTTTGCTTGAAAACCAAAAACAATAGCTAATTTAAAATAGCCGGTCAACCACCCATTCAAGCCTATCGACCAACTTTTAAAAGTCGATATTTGCTCTTGCTTTCTTCATGAAAGTTGTAGATATTTTCGAGACAGTTGATTTGATATATTATGGAGTAAAATTGGAGCAACGGTCAATGAATTATGCCCCTAAAACCGAACCTTGGATTCTATGATCCTCTAGCACTCTCATGGCTACATATCTACTCACCTAAGGTTCATATGATTACTCTAAGTCAATTTCCACCTAAGGTAGCATGATATCTAGGTCACTTATCATCCTATGAGTGAAACGAAGGCTACAATTGGATTGTCTTCAGCTGATCGTCTTTGGTCTTCATCTTCACTTGTCTTGGACCCTTGTATGCAATGATACAAGACACACTAGACTCACTGTTTTGACAACAGAATAAGCCAACACTAAAACATGGACTTTACAATCTTCTCCTTTGGCAATTCCATGGCAAAACCAAAATGAAGTACATGACTTGACACATACTCTCCCAAAACACCTCAAATAGAGAATTAGGTCATTACATGACTCCAACACAATTACATGATACAAATTGAAATACAACCCAACTTGGAGAAACTTGAAGCTCTTGTCATGTAAGATCTGTCTACTACAAACCTGCACCAACACATGCTAATAAAACCCCATGAAGCATGTATGACATATAGAAATAAGTAAACACAAGTATTGCAAGGAATATACTGAACTCGGGAAATATATCCTAACATTCTCCTCATTTTTGGCACAATTGCCAAAGTAGGCAGGAAGCCAATATCACAAAAATATATCAATTTTGAGAATATGCAATATCAAGGCAACCACAATACAACCAAGCAAATGCAGACAATGTAGGGAATAAAGAGTGGGGAATAAAATATAGCAAAATAAAGCAAAAGTACCCCCTCAACAACTCAACTTGATCTTCTCCCCTTAGGATCAAGGACACCACTCTAAAAGCAGGTCACCTATGCTAGAAAGGACAATGACAACTAAAAGGGCACATAATAATAATACAAAAACGGTATCATGTGTCATACAAACATGCATCAAAAGCATTCCAAGCAGTAGTAATTTAAAATTACAGATCCAATGAAGAACATGATTAGTTAGTCCAACTGAGGATACACATCCAACTAAATCTCACAGAATGTTAAAGTGATATTTGGTTAAAAGTGCTCTTTTTCACTAACATATTTTGAAGATTATCACATTCTTTTATGTAAAACTTGCATTCTTACAAACTTTTCTATGTAAGGTTACCCTCCATTACATAGCATACACATTTCTGATAAAAATGATACATTTGCATGAATTTAACATGTTTTTGAAAGACTAGATATAAGATTATCTTGATGAACTCTCAGTACGCGCTTTAATGTTTCAGGGCCCCTGAATTAGAAGAATTTCAACCTATCATTGAAAGCTAAAGAGACGGACGATGTATGGGTTCCCTCTCTCAGATGGTAAGTTAGTTCAATTCTAGTTGTAAGTTAGTTCTTTATTTTAATGCAATGAATCTGATTTTTATTTGATTCCTTGATATCTTTTTAATTTAATTTATTTTATGTTCATGTCATTTAATTAGTAGATCATAATAATTTCTCAAACAAATGAGTTTTTAAAATCTTTTCCATCATTCTCATCCCTCAATCGTTTTACAATTTATTCTTCTTTTTGGTTTCTTTCTTTATACTAACCCCATAGTTAATGAGTGAGGATTCGACATCTGATACGATCCCTATACCATTCTCATGTATTTGCAGGATTTAGATTACACTTAAAGACTTGATAGTAGGGTGATTCTAAACGACGGAAAAACCTTACTTTCAAATGGTGCCGTTGCCGCTCGTGTGAAGGGAAAGCGTTAAGAAACACACCCAAAGAAAAATCTGGAAAAAAAAAAAGAAAAAAAAACAGTAAGGAATTTTTGGATTCCATCATTCTTTTCTTCTCTTTTTACTACTTTATTTTATTTTTTTAGCCTCGGATGACCGAGTGCAAGTTGTAAGACGTCTTAAAGCACTTTTTCTTTTAGATGGTTGTTCAAGGGTTTAGTAACCCTTGATTAAAGTGCTAAAAAAAAAACCAGCAACATAAAAATGTTTGTTTTTGTTGTAGTCTTGAAAAAAAAGGAAACCAGCAAAAAAAAAAAGAAAAAAAAAGGTAGGGTTAGATTTACTTTATGTTTTTTTTATAGATGATTAGTGTTTCGGGAAAGTTTGCATTGTGTAAAGTTTCCAAAATAGCGAGTTTTACAAAGTTGGAAACTTTCTAATTTTTTAGATTTGACATATTTAGAAAATTTCTATTTATTGAGATTTTCTAACTTTGGATATCTAAAATTGGAAAATTCCCTTTTGAAAAATTCCCTCTTTTGGGAAGTTTCCATTTTGCCCGGGTTTCCAAATTTGAATTTGGAAGGTTTCCAAATTCGGGGAATTTCAAAAATAGAAGTTTTCAACTTTAGGAAACTTCTTAGTTTGAATTCAAACTCTAATTTGAAATCAATTAACCCGCCTTATCAATCGAATTTTCTGTTCAAACCCTAAAAGGTAATGACCTTCCAAAAATAAATTTCAAAGACCCTAGACTCTCTTTCTGTGAACTAACTCTTTTGCAGGGAAGGATCGTGAGTAGGGAGCAAAAACTTGCTTAGAAGGAGACGGGTTAGATACCCCTCCCTACCTCACGGAGGCGACCCCATGATTTGGCCCACGAATAGGTACGTGTTCTAGGTCTCGCTTGAAAGCGATCTTGGATGTAGGTTATTTAAAAGAGTTGTTTATTTAATTCTGTATCCTTTTTTGAATTGCGTGGATGGCCGAAAAATACATTAATTAAAAGAGCAAACCCAGCTCTACTTGAAACTGGTGGGATTTCATCACCCACCTCATCACTCCAGCTGTGTGAACCCAAAAGCCATTTAATAAAAGGAACCAAGATTTAGAGCCAAATTTAGCTCGCTGTTCACAGGACCATCACAAAATCAGTGAATCCTTCATTTTTTTAGTCGAATAAGACCATGTGCGCGGGTCCCTGTCTCCTAACATACCCATAGGTCCCTACTACTTTAGTATACTGAGCTCTTAAGTGACTTCCTCAAAATCTTGTTAGTTAATTGTGCTTATTGATTTAGGAACACAATCTACCCCAAGTTATTCTTTCGGGAATAGACTTGTCAAACTGCTTGACTGATCCGTCTAGCTTGGGATGTATTTAAGCTTGCCATTGTGTGACACGTCTATCTAGGCTATGGATTCTCTCCCAGTTAACTCGTGTTTGTACTGGAAGATTAGCTTGTGAGTGAAACCTTTGTGAGAACTAAGAGTGAAAGTCAGTTCGGCGGACTAATCAAAGATAAAATCAGTGGTTCCACCCTCTGTCATAACTTGCCTGCCACCAAAGATAAGAAGATAAAGCCCAGAAAACTGTTGGTTGTTTAGTATTGGCTTAGGATTGTCTTTGTGACTTCTTGTGTATCATATAGATTCATTGAGGTTAGTGTCTCATTTGGTAACTTTTTGCCAAAACTTGGGTGTGTTCATTCAAACATATGACCAGTTAAGTTTGGCCCCATTAACGTTTGATTCGATCTGAGAGTCATTCCAATCCGGGAATCAGCCCCAGCTTCTTCACCTTCCTCATCTCCTCCATGGCAGCAAAAAGGCCTCTTAATAAGACTTATGCAAATTTCTATAGCCAAAATTTCTATTGCCATGACTCTTATAGCCCAAATTCCTATTGCCAAACTTATCATATCCGGATATTTGGAATCATCATTCCAGTTTCTTTGGGAGCAAGAGTCTGTTCCACAACAGCAATCATACTATAACACATATCATTCCGGGTTTAACCAATCCGATATATAGCATGATGGACAATACTTGCAGTCGCAGTACCAGCAATTCTCCTAGAATCCATATTTTGACCAACAGAGCGCCCTCTCGACTCCTTAATCCTACAATTATTATACCTCGATGAGCTCTAATTGTGAATTGGTACCTCAGCTTCCCTTCACTGCGCCTCAACAATCTACTCCTAAACCTGGTCTAAAAGACCTTCTCTCCCAGCTTATAACCAGGCAAGAACAATCCATTCAACGTCTAGAACAACGTCTGGATCAATTAGAAGTTGAGAGCGAGATAGGTAACTTCCCAAGTCAAACTATTCAAAATCCGACTGAACAGGAGACAGTTTCTGAAGTCGAATTGTAGTCGAAGAACCAGAATTTTCAGGGAGAGATCCAATCTGATACCGCCCTCTGTTCATGTAAAACTATTGATATAGGAGTACCACCATCCTCGACACCCTCAAAAGCACCACCTTCTAACCCTAGCTCAGAGATTCCCAATTTCATATCCAACTCTGATGTTTCTACATCTACACCCAAATTTGATATTCCTATGCAGATACCTCAGGCTGAGGACAAGCCCATTTGTCAGTTGAAACCACATTTCCTAGAAAGGCTTGTTTAGAATAACCGGGACCAACAATTTTCAGAGATCATAGAAGTTTTTAAAAATTTACCGATCAATATCCTGTTCAGTACTGCTACCAAGTAGATTCCAAACTATGCTAAGTTCCTCAAAGACTTATGCACAGTCAAGTTGCATACACAAGCACCTCAGGATCCATTTCTAGTCGAAAAATCCACTGTATTCAAATTAAAGGATCCTAGAATCCCTACCCTTCAGTGCATCATAGGAAACGATTTCAGCTGCACCACTTTGTTGGTCCTAGGAGCTAGTGTTAATCTCCTGACTTTTTCAGTCTATAAGCCGTTAGGCTTAAATGACATACAATCTATGGGGGTCATTCCAAAGCTACCGGTTGGTGTTGGTTGAGATCGATGTTATCAATCCTCTCTTTGTAGACTGATGATCTACTCAGTCTCTATATGTGCTTCATTTTGTTTGGGGGGTGCTTTATGTACCCTCGTTGTGTCTGGCTAAAGACGTTAAGCTTAACGCTGTCGAAAAGACAATTCCGAGATTCATGAGTCGCATGATTATCTTGCACTATTTTTTAGGTTGTACGGTTCTCATTACTTCTGCAGATTATCTCATACCTACCAATGTACAATCTATGTCAAGCTGGTAATTCACTTCCTCAAATTTTGCATCTTTTAATCCACATTCATATCTTTTTGTCTTGATCATGAGCATTGAGGACAGTGCTATCTTTTGTTTGGGGGTGGATATTTTCCAAAACTCATGTTTTCCTATTGAAAGAAAAAACGAAATTTTTATTTTTATTTTTTTGCTAACTCTTTGGATCTTTAGAGACTGTGAAAGCTTTCGACCAGTCCCGTAGGCCACCTAGGAGGTAGAACTCTGGGTTTTGCGGGTAGGATATCTTGGCTTATTTCCTTTTTATTTAAAAAAAAAATCCAAAGTTTTCTAATACTTTCAAAAATATTTTCAAGTACCTTTATAATGATGAGACAAAAACTAACCGTCAGTCTACTTAATGAAAATGATGTCATCTTTTGAAATACATGTTAGCACTTAGTTCAGTACTACTATGGATATATGCTTAGAAAATTTAGATTCGGCACAAATTACAAAAACTCAACATCAGAGTCATCCAAAGTTTAGATTGTCTAGAGAGATCCTAAAAGAATATTTGTGGAGACCTAACCCAGAGGGCTTTTGAGCATTTCATCATTTCAGAGGGTCATACAAAAATTCTGAGTCACAAGTTGACTAACAATTTTTTTCAGCCCATACTTATTCCTTTGAGAGATCTCATTAATTCTTGATTTGATCAATAAACTCGGAACAACATCAAATATTGGATTATTATGACAGAACTTTCTCTGTATCCATTCAAGACATAGGACGTGAGAGTGCAACCCTAGAAAGTGATTTAGGCCAAGTTTGTAACCTTTCAAACATTTTAGCTTACTTGAAGTATACATCTTTCGGAACCCTTTTGAGCCTTTAATGAAAACCGTTTCTTAACCCATTTACCGAATACCCAATCCAGTTAAGAAGTATGACTCACGACCCTACTTCTGAGAAGGATAAAAGATTAATTGGTATAGGTGCACCATGAAAATTAGAAATCGAGAAAAGAAAGAAAAACCAAGTGGGTTCAAGCTGAAAAGAAAATTTGTAAAGAGAATATGGATATAAAGAAGGTAGAAAGATGAAAAAGAATTGAACTGCCTCAAAAAGATCAAAAGAATAGAAAAAAAATGAAAGAAAAGATTTGGTGTTACACCCTCAGGAAAAGTTACAAAGAACATCGAGATATTTTCTCAGAACTTTGAATCCCTGTGACCCCTTATTTTTCTAAACCTATCCTAAACCTCAATACAACCTAGTAAAGTCCTACTTGATTCTAGGTTAACACAATCATAAAATGTGGAGAATGGAGAACAAGAAACTATAGTTTTAAATGAGGATTCAAACAAGACCTTTTGCTTCTTCCTCATGTTCCTCTTTTTCCAGAATTCAGTCCTAGAATTATGGCAGACATTCAGGTTCTCACCGTTTCCTCCTCTAGATCTAGCATAAGGAGTGTCCTGATCATTCCACTGTCTAGATTGTGAGCAATTTTCATCACATCTTCACACAAACTTCTAAACTTCTCCACTAGGACCTCAACTCTCATTTGAAGGTTTCCATTAAAATTATTTTGGTTCTCAAAACTATTATTGGGCATTATTCGAAGTATAGGACATCGAGTCTTAATATGACCATTCATACCCTAGGAATAAAGATACCGTGTTTGAAAATGTTGACGATTTTATCAATATAGATGTTTGCAGGGGGCGGAGCCACATGGGGCTAGGGGGCACGGAGTCGGGGGGACGAGGGCTCTAGTCCACCCTAAACTTCTGAGAAAAAATATATTCCTTACAAATGGACACATAGAAACAAGATGGACAATGAACTTGACCCTCAAAAAAAATAAAATTCAGGGCCCCCATTGTTAGCCCCTGCAAGAGAATCCTGGCTCCACCCCTGGATGTTTAAGTCTGTAAAAAACACAGGATATTATTGATCTAGTTGATATCGCATCACTTATATAGGCTATTTCGAATAAACCCTCGATCATAATTTTCTCACAGTTATGATGGTGCAACATGTCCCTTTTTTTGCCCTCGGACGCAGTCTATGAGGTAAGCTACCACCTACAGGTATGGCACAAGTATGACAACTTCTAGTCCTAAATTTAATTTAAAAATTGGATAATCATTAGGCAGCCAAAAAAAAATAATTGATCTATTCTTTCAAGCAGAAAGTAATCCTCGGTTTGAAGCCAAAACAAATTTATATCCTATGTAGGCCATTTCTTTAAGGGTAGAAATACATGAATGGTCCCTCGAAAGAGATGGTTTAAGAATGATAGTCAATAACGCCACATGACCATTTCAATGAAGACTCTCAAGTTCCAGTTGTTGGGTGATGTCGGTCACCAACGTGGTCAATCGGCAAACTAGACTCTTAGCACCGAACGGGGTGGCAGATCCGTAAGTGTCTAGAAGCCAAGACCATGAATATAGCAACTCAATCACAAACAGACTAAGGATTTGTGGGATTTTGGCATGAATAGGGCAAACCCAACATGGGCGATCGATCGGCCAAGCATGGCCGATCGAATGGTGGCCGATGAGTTTAGACGGGCCGGATTTTTTGAGTGGTTTTGGAAACTCTTATTTCATTGGGAAGTTGTCTTGTGTTGGAATTCCTGTATTGGGGAAATTCTAAAAGGGTTAGGACTCATTCCTTGCCTATAAATAAGCCTAGGGTGGAGCCTTATAAAGATAACCTAGAAAGGAAGAACCTTAAGAGGAAGAGAGAAGGTCGCGGACATGTGAGGTGTGGGTTGTGTGAGAGCCTTTCAATGGTTGTGGTAGAGTCTTTGAGTGTGTATTCTATGTTTATCTATTCTCTTGTAATCTCTCTATTTCATAGTGAAGGTTTTCTGGACTGTTTCTAGTGTGGAAGTAGCCCTAGATGGGTGAACCACGATATATTTTGTGTATTGTGTGTTTGTCGTATTTTCTTGTGAATACCCATGATAGCATCGCTTTCGCACTTTTCCCCAAAAAATTGGTATCAGAGCTTGTGTTCGAGTTTCGGGGTTACAAATTTGAGATTTTTATGGCTGTTTGGGTTGCGAGATCTATGACAAAGATTGAAGCCATTGTTCGAGATGGAGTTTTTCCTACAAATCCAGTGGAGGTTGCACAAAATTGAAAGAAAATTTTATGTTGCTGAAAGCGAGATGACACATCGAAGGATGTTCGTGGGATTCTCGCCAAGGTGGAGATTTGTGGGATTTTGGCTCGAATAGGGCAAACCCAACATGGGCGGTCGATCGGCCAAGGATGGCCGATCGATGGGTGGCCGACGAGTTTAGATGGGCTGGATTTTTTGAGTGGTTTTGGAAATTCCTATTTCGTGGAGAAGTTGCCTTGTGTTGGAATTCCTATATTGGGGAAATTCTAAAAGGGTTAGGACTCATTCTGTAGAGACCCGAATCTTTTTTCATGTTTTTATTTCATTGTGTTAAGGGTATTTTAGTCCTTGTGATGTTTGATGTTTATTGTTTTTTTTTATGCCTAATTATTGTGGTGTAAACTAGGCTTAATCAACTTGTAACGGATGGATGTCATAGCACATCCTAAACTTTAGGAAGCTCTAGTTTTAGCACCGTTTACTGGAATTGTGTGATTCTTAAACCATTAGAAAGGTGTTGGAACCCTCTTCGAGATTCATGTTTAGTATTTTTCCTCATTTCGAGTTTAAGTCAAGTCAATAGTGAGTTTTGTCTAATGGAATTGCAGATCAGTCAACTTTGGGGATATTTTAGTCTATAAATTAAGTGGACATTGGAAATTCTAAAACGCCAGAAATGTTCATTTTCGAGAGACGAATCCAACGCAAGTTGAATCGTCAAAATCCGATGAACGAGTAAAAAAGTTATGGCCAAAACAGTAAAGGGAGTCAAAACCTGCAGGAACCGATCGCTCGGTCAGAACCAGCGATCGATCGGTCCAAAACCGATCGATCGGTATCTATCGACTGGTCCAAAATTTTGTATGGGGAAATTTTCCAGAGAGTGTATTTTTGACCGATCGCCCTGGTCAAAAACACCGATCGATCGGTAGGCAACCGATCGCTCGGTCATTACCACCGATCGCTCGGTCCTTCGTGTTTTTGCTGATTTTTAGTATGGGCTTTTTGGTCTTTTCGTTCTCAGACCTTGGGGCTATAAATAGGGGGTCCTACTCGAAATATTAAAATACTCCACCTAGTTCTAACCTAATTTGGCAAAAATGGGGAGAAACCCTAGGGTTTTGAGAGAGGGTTTTCTTGGAGAAGGAGGAGATTGCAAGAAAAGTTTGGGAAGCTTCTCCAAATCGTCTCGGGAGCGTTTTGAATCCAAGGGAAGGATTCCTAAGGTCGATATACTATCCTAATCAACTTTATTTTAAGGTTTTGTGAATGTTAAGATGTTAGGAATAGTAGAAATAGATGTTTGATGCATTTTCCCTAATTTTCTATGAAGTAAGCTAATTATTGATGGAAATGTGGATGGAAATGTGGATTGGATGTGGATGAGAAATATATGGAGGATGGGAAATGTATGGAGGATGGGATTAATATGTGGATGTGAATAGTGAATTGATTGTATGGATGAATTATGGTTTGATGAATGCTTGAAAATATAAAGGAGAAATGGATTCATATTATGCGTACACAAGGTGTTTGTGAAAATGCTTGAAAGGATAAATGATATTATACTCTTATGAAATGGTGGTAAATGATTATGAATTGCGATATGAATTATGATAAGATATGTATATGTGAATTGTTGGTTAAGTATGTCTAATTATTTGTATGGAAATTGATAGTCGGGAAGATAAGAACTTAGAGGAACATCTCTCAAACCAGGAATTCTCTAACTATTTGGTATGGGACAGTATAGTGGAGTTTCTATGGTGGGAGATCGGAATCTAAGCAATTACCAACTCGAATGTTAATTTCGACACTTAAGTACATATGCACGTGTATGTTAAGATAAGAGTCTCACAAGTCACACGTGGCCCACAAGCATGAGCATGACATACGTATGACATTCTGAATAAGCATAAGCATAAGGCATGGTCCGTATCCGCCAAGAACGGCATGTCTCATTACTGTGTGATCTGAATAAGTGCATAAGGCATGGTCCGTATCCGCCAAGAACGGCATGTCTCATTACTGTATGATCTGAATAAGTGCATAAGCATAAGCATAAGTAACTCACAAGCACGTGGTCTCATAAGCATAAATGACTCATAAGCGTATTGTCTTCCAAGTCTAAGATTCTCACAAGTACACGAGTTAAGGTGATGATATGATGTATATGCGCACACGTTCTTCCGCACTCTGATTATGTTATTATGCTATTGGAGATGTTTCTGACTAAGTGCAGGTATATTATTATTGTTGATTGGATTTTATATACACTGAGTACCTTTGTACTCAGCCGGACTTTTGTCTTGGCAGGTATAGAGCAGGAGTACACGGTGAAGTCGTGGGTTGAGGAAACATACATCGAGGAAGGAGGTGAAGGTGAGCCTTCTGAGGAGGGAGCCGGAGACTTGGGCGGCTACACCTCTTAGTTTACATTTCTTTTCATTGAAAGAGTTTTGTATTTGACTTTTAGAGGATGTTGCTCAGTAGACTTCTTAGTAGTTGTGTATCAGACTCTTATTGGTTCATTGTTAGTTGTATATATAGACCTTAGACTTGTGCAGGTTGGATTGGGTTTATATATATCGAAATTTTATTATCCTCATTTTTGAAGACTCGCGTAGTAGCCTTGTATACATGGTTTTAAGCAGGTTTAAGTAATGTGGCGATTCCAAAGTCCTATTTTAGCCTTGTAGGATTTTGGGGTCGTTACAGAGGTGGTATCAGAGCCCTAGGCATTAGGTTCCCTTGGGCTAAGTTGTCCTCTTAGTAGGAGTCATGTTATGTCACTCCGGGTCTGATACCAGAGGATATCAATCAAAGCACAAGGCATTAGAGCCCTTAAGGCTAAGGTGTTAAGTATAGGGTATAAGAAGTTGTCAACCTCAGGGAAGCAACATCAAGTTTAGGATTCTAATTGTTCAGGATTGGGTTATGATTAAGTGTAGATTTAGGAATTTTATGTGAGTGTGTTCCTAAATAAGTTGTTTTCTTCTTCTCAGGACTGTAAGCATGAGAAGGGGTGGAAGAAACCATAGGCATGGAGGAGGCAGTGTGACAGATGGGGATTCCCCAGATGGTGCTTCCCAAGCCAATGTGAGTCGGGCTATGAAAGCTATTGCTGTAGCCATGGAGAGGCAGGCTGAAATTATGGCTCAGCAAACTGCGCTGCTAGCTGCTGGTCAAGCTAGGCAAGAGAGGGCGGTTGATGTTCACCCACCCCGTCACAACGGAGTGGAAGCTTTTAGGAGGATGAATCCTCCAGCCTTCTATGGTAGTACGGATCCCTCAGTTGCCGAGTTATGGATCATGCAACTAGAGAAGATTTTCACCGTGCTTGAGGCTACCGATGAGCAGAGGGTGAAATGGGCCTCCTTTGTCATGGAAGGCGAAGCGGAACATTGGTGGAGGGCCGCATCTAGGCAGAGGAATGAAGTGCGAGCTGGACAAGAGTGGACTTGGGGAGAGTTCCTCGACATCTTCTATGAGAGATACTTCCCGGTGTTTGTGAGAGATCAGAAGGAGATTGAATTCTCTACCTTGGAGCAAGGGAGGATGTCAGTGGCCGAGTATGAGGCCAAGTTTGTAGAGCTTTCTAGGTTCGCTCCTCACTTGATTGCTACGGAGAGAATGAAGGCAAAGAGGTTTGAGCGAGGTTTGAAGGATTTTATTCGGGAGAAGGTTTCGATACTTCAGCTCGAAACATGTAGGGAGGTGTATCAGCGTGCTTTGATAGCTGAGAAGAATTCAGAAGAATTGTTGAAGAAGAGGGAGAAGTTGCAAGCAGGTAGGTTTGGTCCTCAGGACAAGAGGCCAAGGGTGTCGGGTCCTATGTCGATTGCTAGGTCTACCCCTTATCAGAGGCCGACTCAGGTAGCCCCACGAGCAGCTCAGGTGGCTCCGCCTACTACTGGCATTCAGCTGTTTGATGTATGCCGCCAGTGCGGAAAGAGGCACAGAGTAGGAGAGTGTAGGGCAATTACTGGAGGTTGTTTCCATTGTGGAGAGGTCTCACACCGGATCCGAGATTGCCCACTCCGCATTCAGCAGGGGATTCAGTCGACTCAGCCACAGGGAGTCAGGCCCCCAGGTAGGCAGTCCACACAGCAGAGGCCACCACAGGGTCCTAGACCTCAGCAGCCTCGCCAGCCAGCTCAGGGTCGAGTGTTTGCTACATCGGAGCGGGATGCACAGGCGTCCGACGACGTTGTGCAGGGTACGTTTGATTGTGCTTTAGTCAATTAAAATATTGTTCTGATGCTATGTGTGTGATATTAAATGTTATGTGGTATGATGTAAGATGCATGTATGTATTCATGATTTGACAAATCAGCTTTGTGTATTAATTCAGGCTCATTGTTGATAAATGATTTCCTCGCTCATGTTTTGATCGATACTGGTTCCACTCACTCCTTCGTCACACCTAGTTTTGCACGAGAGTTTCCGTTTGAGCCAAGTCTGTTAGATCGTGAATTGTCGATTGCTACTCCTATTGGTAGTTCGGTCATCACCGATAAGGTCTATCGAGCTTGTGATATTCGAGTAGGTCAGAGAGAGATGCCAGCTGATCTGATTGTCCTTGAGTTCCAAGACTTTGACGTCATTTTAGGCATGGATTGGCTTTCCAAATACCATGGGCATGTTGACTGTTTTGGGAAGGTAGTCAACTTTAGACCAATCAGTGAGCCTTCTTTTCGTTTCCAAGGGTTAAAGAAGAAGGACTTAGCTCGTTTCGCGGCATTGAGTCTTACTACCTCGGAAGCACCAGATTTCTCAAGTATCCCTATTGTAGAGGAATTCATGGATGTCTTTCCTAAAGACTTACCGGGTTTGCCACCGGATAGAGAAGTAGAGTTTGCAATTGAGTTGGTTCCGGGTACGGCACCCATCTCTAAAGCGCCATATAGGATGGCTCCAGCAGAGTTGAAAGAGCTTAAGGAGCAGATTGACGAATTGCTTGGTCTTGGATTTATCCGCCCAAGCGTATCACCTTGGGGAGCTCCAGTGTTGTTTGTGAAGAAGAAGGATGGTTCGATGAGGATGTGCATCGACTATCGGCAACTGAACAAGGTCACCATCAAGAACAAATATCCTTTACCTAGGATCGATGACTTGTTTGATCAGTTGCAAGGAGCTAAGTATTTCTCCAAGATCGACTTAAGGTCAGGCTACCATCAGCTGAAGATAAAGGCGGAAGATGTGCCTAAGTCTGCTTTCAGGACCAGATATGGGCATTTTGAATTCTTAGTCATGCCGTTCGGTTTGACAAATGCTCCGGCAGCATTCATGGATCTTATGAACAGGATCTTCAAGCCGACTCTGGACCGCTTTGTGATCGTGTTTGTGGATGACATTTTAGTGTACTCCAGGACACAGAAGGAGCATGAGATGCATCTCCGGATCACCCTGAAGACACTCCGTGAGCATAAGCTATATGCTAAGCTTAGCAAGTGCGAGTTTTGGCTAGAAAAAGTAGCATTTCTAGGCCATGTGGTGTCAGAAGAGGGGATTTCAGTTGACCCTGCTAAGATAGAAGCAGTGGAAGGATGGGGAAGACCTAAGAGTGTTACAGAGGTTTGAAGTTTCTTGGGCCTAGCTGGATATTATCGAAGATTTGTAGAAGGATTTTCCAGTTTGGCAGCTCCGCTTACTCATCTAACTCGAAAGAACGCTAGATTCGAGTGGAATGAGAAATGTGAGAAGAGTTTTTCTTGAGTTGAAGAAGCGTCTCACCACCGCTCCGATCTTGACTGTTCCATCGGGTAGTGAAGATTTTGTGGTGTATAGTGATGCCTCACTCGTTGGGTTAGGTTGTGTTCTTATGCAACACGGGAAGGTGATTGCATATGCTTCTCGGCAGTTGAAAGACCACGAGAAGAACTATCCTACCCATGATTTGGAGTTAGCAGCCTTGGTTTTTGCTCTTAAGATCTGGAGACACTACTTGTACGGTGCGCAGTTTGAAGTTTTCACCGACCACAAAAGTCTAAAGTATTTATTCTCGCAGAAAGAGCTGAATTTGAGGCAGCGTCGTTGGGTGGAATTCCTCAAGGATTATGATTGTTCTATCCAGTACCACCCGGGGAAAGCGAATGTAGTGGCAGATGCGCTAAGTAGGAGACCTACTAGGTTCTTGGCACACTTGATGGTCCAAGAATGGAAGTTACTAGAAGAGGTGTCTAGCCTTGATGCAGGTTTCAGTGTGGGAGCGTCTGGAGCCTTGTTGGCTAACATTATGGTCAGGCCAACCTTATTGGACAGGATTAAAGATCTGCAGTGGAATGATGGAGAACTGCACGCTGCCATGAATAAGTCACTGAGCAGCGGGTTTGAGGATTTCTCTTGGAGAGATGGTGGAGTTTGTTTCAAGGGTAGACTTTGTGTTCCGGATGATGAGGATTCAAGAAGGGAGATTCTGGATGAAGCACACAAGTCTAAGTACACCGTGCATCCGGGAGGTACTAAGATGTACCAGAACCTTAAGAAGTATTTCTGGTGGAAAGGTATGAAGAAAGATGTGGCCACCTTTGTATCCAAGTGTTTGGTGTGTCAGCAGGTGAAGGCCGAACACAGGAGGCCGGCAGGACTTCTTCAGTCTCTTCCTATTCCCGAGTGGAAGTGGGAAAATATCTCCATGGATTTTGTTGTTGGTTTGCCAAAGACGGCCAAGAATTTTGATGCCATTTGGGTTGTGGTTGACCGATTGACTAAATCAGCTCATTTTCTTCCATATCGGACTACTTTCAACTCCAATCAATTGGCTAATCTCTATATCAAAGAGATAGTTCGTTTGCATGGAGTGCCAGTTAGCATTGTTTCTGATCGAGATCCGAGATTTACATCCAGATTCTGGAAGAGTTTTCAGCAAGCCATGGGTTCTCATTTGGATTTTAGTACGGCATTTCATCCGCAGACAGATGGGCAAACTGAAAGAGTGAACCAGATCATAGAGGACATGCTACGAGCTTGCATGTTAGACTTTCAGGGTAGTTGGGTTGATCACTTGCCGTTGGTTGAGTTTGCCTACAACAACAGCTATCAAGCTAGCATTCAGATGGCACCGTTTGAGGCACTTTATGAGAGGAGTTGTCGTTCACCTTTGTGTTGGGACGAAGTTGGTGAGAGGAAGCTTTTGGGTCCCGAGCTCGTTGGTCAGACTGTGGATAGAGTTCAGTTGATCAGGGAGAGGTTGAAAGCAGCTCAGAGTAGACAGAAGAGCTATGCCGATACTCGGAGGAGAGATCTTGAGTTCCAAGTCGGAGATTTTGTATTTGTTAAGATCTCACCTACGAAGGGGGTGATGAGGTTTGGCAAGCGAGGCAAGCTCAGTCCGAGATATGTGGGTCCTTTTGAGATCATCACCCGAGTCGGGGAAGTTGCTTACCGGGTCGCCTTGCCACCTCACATGGAAGGTGTGCATAATGTCTTTCACATCTCTATGTTGAGGAAGTACATAGCGGATCCTTCACATGTCATTCATTTGGAACCGTTGGAAATTCGGGAAGATTTGACTCTAGTGGAGCAACCGGCTCGAATTTTGGACCGGAAAGAGCAAGTTTTGCGTTCTAAGGTCATTCCTCTTGTGCTCTTGCAATGGGAGCATCACTCTAGAGAAGAGGCTACTTGGGAGAGAGAAGCCGAGGTCCGCGAAAAGTACCCGCACTTATTCACCTAAGGTACGTAATTTCGAGGACGAAATTCTTTTAAGGGGGGGAGGATGTAGAGACCCGAATCTTTTTTCATGTTTTTATTTCATTGTGTTAAGGGTATTTTAGTCCTTGTGATGTTTGATGTTTATTGTTTTTTTTTATGCCTAATTATTGTGGTGTAAACTAGGCTTAATCAACTTGTAACGGATGGATGTCATAGCACATCCTAAACTTTAGGAAGCTCTAGTTTTAGCACCGTTTACTGGAATTGTGTGATTCTTAAACCATTAGAAAGGTGTTGGAACCCTCTTCGAGATTCATGTTTAGTATTTTTCCTCATTTCGAGTTTAAGTCAAGTCAATAGTGAGTTTTGTCTAATGGAATTGCAGATCAGTCAACTTTAGGGATATTTTAGTCTATAAATTAAGTGGACATTGGAAATTCTAAAACGCCAGAAATGTTCATTTTCGAGAGACGAATCCAACGCAAGTTGAATCGTCAAAATCCGATGAACGAGTAAAAAAGTTATGGCCAAAACAGTAAAGGGAGTCAAAACCTGCAGGAACCGATCGCTCGGTCAGAACCAGCGATCGATCGGTCCAAAACCGATCGATCGGTATCTATCGACTGGTCCAAAATTTTGTATGGGGAAATTTTCCAGAGAGTGTGTTTTTGACCGATCGCCCTGGTCATAAACACCGATCGATCGGTAGGCAACCGATCGCTCGGTCATTACCACCGATCGCTCGGTCCTTCGTGTTTTTGCTGATTTTTAGTATGGGCTTTTTGGTCTTTTCGTTCTCAGACCTTGGGGCTATAAATAGGGGGTCCTACTCGAAATATTAAAATACTCCACCTAGTTCTAACCTAATTTGGCAAAAATGGGGAGAAACCCTAGGGTTTTGAGAGAGGGTTTTCTTGGAGAAGGAGGAGATTGCAAGAAAAGTTTGGGAAGCTTCTCCAAATCGTCTCGGGAGCGTTTTGAACCCAAGGGAAGGATTCCTAAGGTCGATATACTATCCTAATCAACTTTATTTTAAGGTTTTGTGAATGTTAAGATGTTAGGAATAGTAGAAATAGATGTTTGATACATTTTCCCTAATTTTCTATGAAGTAAGCTAATTATTGATGGAAATGTGGATGGAAATGTGGATTGGATGTGGATGAGAAATATATGGAGGATGGGAAATGTATGGAGGATGGGATTAATATGTGGATGTGAATAGTGAATTGATTGTATGGATGAATTATGGTTTGATGAATGCTTGAAAATATAAAGGAGAAATGGATTCATATTATGCGTACACAAGGTGTTTGTGAAAATGCTTGAAAGGATAAATGATATTATACTCTTATGAAATGGTGGTAAATGATTATGAATTGCGATATGAATTATGATAAGATATGTATATGTGAATTGTTGGTTAAGTATGTCTAATTATTTGTATGGAAATTGATAGTCGGGAAGATAAGAACTTAGAGGAACATCTCTCAAACCAGGAATTCTCTAACTATTTGGTATGGGACAGTATAGTGGAGTTTCTATGGTGGGAGATCGGAATCTAAGCAATTACCAACTCGAATGTTAATTTCGACACTTAAGTACATATGCACGTGTATGTTAAGATAAGAGTCTCACAAGTCACACGTGGCCCACAAGCATGAGCATGACATACGTATGACATTCTGAATAAGCATAAGCATAAGGCATGGTCCGTATCCGCCAAGAACGGCATGTCTCATTACTGTGTGATCTGAATAAGTGCATAAGGCATGGTCCGTATCCGCCAAGAACGGCATGTCTCATTACTGTATGATCTGAATAAGTGCATAAGCATAAGCATAAGTAACTCACAAGCACGTTGTCTCATAAGCATAAGTGACTCATAAGCGTATTGTCTTCCAAGTCTAAGATTCTCACAAGTACACGAGTTAAGGTGATGATATGATGTATATGCGCACACGTTCTTCCGCACTCTGATTATGTTATTATGCTATTGGAGATGTTTCTGACTAAGTGCAGGTATATTATTATTGTTGATTGGATTTTATATACACTGAGTACCTTTGTACTCAGCCGGACTTTTGTCTTGGCAGGTATAGAACAGGAGTACACGGTGAAGCCGTGGGTTGAGGAAACATACATCGAGGAAGGAGGTGAAGGTGAGCCTTCTGAGGAGGGAGCCGGAGACTTGGGCGGCTACACCTCTTAGTTTACATTTCTTTTCATTGAAAGAGTTTTGTATTTGACTTTTAGAGGATGTTGCTCAGTAGACTTCTTAGTAGTTGTGTATCAGACTCTTATTGGTTCATTGTTAGTTGTATATATAGACCTTAGACTTGTGCAGGTTGGATTGGGTTTATATATATCGAAATTTTATTATCCTCATTTTTGAAGACTCGCGTAGTAGCCTTGTATACATGGTTTTAAGCAGGTTTAAGTAATGTGGCGATTCCAAAGTCCTATTTTAGCCTTGTAGGATTTTGGGGTCGTTACACATTCCTTACCTATAAATAAGCCTAGGGTGGAGGCTTATAGATATAACCTAGAAAGGAAGATCCTTAAGAGGAAGAGAGAAGGCCACAGATATGTGAGGTGTGGGTTGGGCATCCATGGAGAATGAGAGAGTTCCCATGGAAAGCCCTTGTTAGCTCTCAAGAGAGGATAGTGTTCTCACGGCTTTCTCTCGGTGTGCTCTCATGACATAGAGTATTGGTTCGGTTTTGAAGGGTTCGGGTTTTGTGTTTCCTTTGTCCTAAAATGATTCGGGTTTAGGTTAGATTTGGGTTGAGAGAGTGAATAAAGAATTTTGGGTTGTATGAGAGTCTTTCAAGGGTTGTGGTAGAGTCCTTGAGTGTGTGTATTTTTGTTTATCTTCTCCCTTGTAATCTTCTCTTTTATTAGTGGAAGTATATTTGGACCGTTTGTAGTGTGGACATAGCCCTAGAAGGGTGAACCACGATATATCTTGTGTAGTGTGCATTTGTCTTATTTTCTCGTGAATACCTCTTGATAGTAATCGCTTCCTTGCACCTTTTCTCCAACAGGATTGTAGGGACGAGAACTAACGCCTTTTGGGCCTTCTCTACTCGGGGCATGGATTTGGTATGCCCTATTGTCCCCAGTTCTTTAAATGAACACCAGTTTATATTTTGTCTCCATCAATTACTTTACTAGGTGGATCTAAGAAACACCATATGCTAATGTCATGACAATATAGAAGTTCTTGAACAGAGGCTTCATTAGTTGAGATTGAGATGGTAGCACCATAAATGTATTGGGAATCACGTAACAACCCACAATATGATAACTGAAAAGAAATAGAATAGAGAAAAGTAAACAAGATCACACAATACAAGAATTTACGAGGTTCGACTAACGATGCCTACGTCCACAGATCCACACACCACTTCACTATGCTAAAAAAAATTTATATCCAAAAATGAAGAAATTGTGCTCATAGATATAAAGACAAAGTACTATATAATAAGGGGTAATTGACATAGGACCACCCGAAGATGTACTTGTAAATTTATGTGTTGTACAAATATAACCGGGTATTTTACATGCTACTGGTAGAGACATGGTATGTCATAAACAAGACCCTTTTAAGAATAACCCTAGGAATGGGAAAGTGTATGTGCTCATGGTATTTGATTATATCTAATTTTACTTAGCTAATTGTTCAACTATACATGCATTTATATATTTTCATTATATGATAAACTGCTCTATATTGTATATTTCAATATGACACTGTAAAAGTAGGTTGTGGGTTATTTTAGAAGACCACGCAGGCATAGTGAGGTGGAGTCTTCTTCGCATGCTGATACATCCCGGGCAGGGATCATGCCAGAGCAGGATTTGGTTCACCCCGACGATCATCTGCTAGACCAGTCTTTGGCAACCCAGCATGAGGCAGCACAACATGAGGCAGGATTGCATGAGGAACCACACCTTGTAGTAGGTAAATATTCTGATGATAAACTGCTCTTCATTTAGGATGTGAAATCACTTTTCATGTTTATATTGTATTAATGTAATTATTTTTCTTGTACAACACCCTGCAGACGGACCAGGGGTGCGAACAGGGAGCCAACCCCGCCTCCACCAGGTGAAGGACCCACCGTCGTTACTGTTAATGACCTAGGGCAGTCTGTTGGCCCTGCTGCGATGAAGTTGACGACATTTGTTGGGGTCCTGGCAAAGGACGAGGATGTCATCCCATTGGGGATACACAAAGACTGAAGGCATGTCCCAGATGAGAGGATCCAGGCCATGGTGGATATAGTTTCGGTAAGACAATTGGGCCCCATCAAGTGTATTTCCTTATTTTATTGATTGGACTGATTAGCGGTGTTTTTATCCTTATATATTCGTAAAGTCGTTACCACATCCCCGACGAGCGGACAAGGGTTTGGGTAATGCAGAAATGCAATGCATTATGGAAAGCTTGGAGGAAGAGGTTGTACGATAAATGGTACGATACGGCGAACCCACTAGAGGTGCAGTATGCGTACGTAGATAATAGGGGTGAAAGAAGACCAGTGGAGGGCACTCGTGGACCATTGGAGGTCAGAGGAGGCCCAAGTATGAAAACAGTTTGACCTTTAATCTTTTAGTAGTCAATTTATTTGATTTATATCAACAATGTCACAATACTAATTGAATTATATCATTTAAATAATAGGTTATCGGGGATAGGAATAGGAATAATAGATCGCATCTTGCTATGTCTCACACAGCTGAGATGAGACCTTATGTCAGTACAGAGTGACTTAGGTATATATATTACCATCATTTACAAGAATGTATTCAATTAATGCACTTCATAATATATTTGTTGTACGTGAAGTTATTAATTGCAGTTAACTTTTTTCATGAAGCAAGCGAATCATCCGAAGGGGTTGGAGCCAGACTAACTTCATATGTTTGAGATTTCTATACGCGCAAGGATGAGACTTTCGTCGATTAGGCATCGGAGCAGGCTCATGTATGTTGACGCATTGAATGATTAAGTATTCATCTAGTATAGTAAACTGTTATTATGTTATCTTCTTAATATAACTTGAAGATATATCTATAACAGCAGACACAGATGACAGAGATTTTGAACTAGCATCTTGAGGGCAGAAATAGTAGCACTGCCAGGAATGAGGTATTCATCCAGGTGATGGGTCCAGACGGACACGGGATGTCCAAACTTATAGACTGGGTGTTTCCCCATCATAGTTTCATGCTCTTGATGTAGATCATTGGAGGCAGAGGGTATAGGAGGCTGAGGTTGCGCACCGTTAGACGGAGGCTGCGCACTGTGCGGTTTAGGCGACTATGTGGGCTTAGATAATATAGGCAGTACATTGACGATATTGTAGACTACTTCCAAACTATGACATTTCCATCCTTCGCCCCACCATCATCCCAACACTGTCGATCTTAGGATGACAATGTCACCCAGTCCCTAGATGACCCCCTTGGATAGAGATTTATCATCACATGCTTGGTTAGCATGTGATGTTTTAGACTATTATAACAAAAGTTTTTTTCATAAATTTGTAATTGTGGATGTGATTTACTTTTTTTCTTTCGAATGTGGATGTTAATACTATCGTTTTTTCTCTTCATGTTAGAACATTGGTTTTTGGGAATCTAGGTTAATACAGGTTACAGGTTTTTGGAAATCTAGGTTACTGGTTTTGCAAAAATAAAATAGCATCAGAGACGGAAATATTTCCGTCTCTAATGTATTTCAATATTAGTGACAGAAATATTTTTGTCACTAAAATCGCTTTCCGAGACGGAAATAGTTATGTCAGAACTACGATATTAATGACAAAACTATTTCCATCACTAACTCATCATTAGTGACAGAAATATATCCGTCCTAATATCCCTTTTTGATACGGAAATAGTTCTGTCAAAAATACTATATTATAGATGGAACTATTTCTGTCACTAATTCTTCATTAGAGACAGAAATAGTGATGTCATAAATGTATGCATCCGTTACTGAATTAAGGTATTAGAGAAGGAAGATTTCTGTCTCTAATTCCCTATTAGAGACGGATACTTCTTTCTGTCTCTAATGGCATCAGTGTTGCAAGCATCCGTAATGGAATATTTACGTCCCTAGTCGGTAAACACACAATGTTCTCTCTCTCTCTCAAGGAAAAACTCCCTTGGTGCCTGCAATAATGAAACCCTACGTCATAAGTATCGTTTATATTAAACCAAATCCAGACCTAAAAGCTCATACCTGCGATAACCGATCGATTGGATTTCATGGTCGTTCAACTAGTTTGCCAAAGTTGGCTATTAGATTTCGAACTTGGGTAAAACCACGATAGTTGTCGACAAGTTTTGGATATCGATCGACATGTTTGCCCTGATCAAGTCTTCACACGTCTAACAATCTCCCACTTGGAGACCAATATCCAAGAGTATTGCGGTACTTGCTTCATCTGTAGTACCACTCCCCCATAGAAAACTGGTGTGAATCTCCTTCTTGTCTTGAAGTTTGAAGATCAACAGAAACTGAATATGTCTTTAGCTTTTCTGTAGTATCCGCCTTGGTCAACATGTCTGCAAGGTTTAGGACAGTGTGAATCTTCTTCAAAAATATTAATCCCCCCTCTAAGAGTGATCAGATGAAATAGTATTGTATTTCCATGTGTTTGGTCCTGATATAAAAGCTGAATTCTTTGCAAGACTGTCACTGTGCAATTTGCAATTCTCGGGCTTCATGTCTAATTCATTCAGGAAACTCTGAAGTCATACCATCTCCTTGCAAGCTTCCATTGTTGCAATATATTCTACTTCAACTGTCGAAAAGGAGACAATCTTCTACAACCTTGAGACCCAACTGATTGCTCCATTGCCCAGGGTTGAAATAACCACCTTATGATATGAATTAAGACCTAGAGGGGGTGAATAGGCTTTCCTAAGGTCTGTCTACCAATTTTAATTTTATCAAAATTAAATTGCAGAAAAGGCAAACAATAAACAAATCACAACACTAAGATTTTTACGTGGAAAGCCTTCTGGAAAAAACCATGGCTAGTTCAGCAAACAAATATCACTAAGAGCATGTAACAAAAACTTACAAGACTTGAACAGTACCCAACCGGACTCGACACAATGATTCTTAGTAACCAGTCCTCAACGCTTCAATAAGCAACCACGTACTCATAAGTCTCGTGATTAGTCGTAGCAGATTGTGTTCCTCCTAGCTCTCAACATCCATGATCTCTCGATCAATCACCATCGATAACGGCTCTGAATTTATCTGAACACAAAAACCACGATCTCGCAAGACCGATCTCCATCGCCACAGATTTGTCACAAGCCAACCAAGTTTAAACTCACAAGAAGTTTAGAGGGTATTTAAATCAGTTTAGAGGGTTTTCCTTCTTGATTACCCAAGAACTCTAAGTCGAGCTCGTCGTGGTTATCGGTGTGCGAAGTTAGCTGCAATTGGAAGAAAATTAGTTTATTGGATATTGATAAATTATAATACCCTAAGTAGGGTTTATAAAGAATAATAGAAACTAAGAAGGAACTAAATTATGCACCCAAGAAACCATGAGCAGCTCGGGTTTTAGTTCCCCTTGCTACCCCTCCAAAAGGTTATGAAAACAAAATTTTCAAATGAGGAAGTTACGGTTTATTCTAGTTCTCAAGGTAATAGGAAAAAAAAGTGACACTTGTTGTTAACATAGTGAGACTTTGGAAGTTTGTGAATGGGATTAACATTTATTATAGAGAGAATGTATAGGCAGATAAGGGAAGTTATCTAACCTACTGAAATTATTACCAAATATGGGTGATACTAATCTAATTATAAATCATGTGTATCTCATTCACTTTATTACTATAAGATTTCCAAATTCCCCGGATTTTGTAAGTAAGAAAATTTGATCTGGAATCAAACTAGAGATATCATCTGTTCTCTATTCCCTTGACCATTTGCAAAAACATTTGTTTGAAATGCGTAGGGTTTTCCTTTTTACCTAAGAACTAAAAGTCGAGCTTGTACTTATTGGTCTGTCGAAGACTACTTTAAATAAGGGAAATGCTTTTGAGACCGCATAAGGGCCGAGACCTCCGAGACCTCGCCCCTGTGCGCAGGATTTCAGGTGGGGCCCACCATGTGATGATGGGCCCCACCTGAAATCCCATGCACAGGCGCAAGGTCTCGGAGGTCTCGGCCCTAATGCGGTCTCAATAGCAAAGTCCTTTAAATAAATACCTGCTCATGCTTAAAAAGGATATACCTTCTGAGACCGCCTAGGGCCGAGACCATCCGCTCAGCACGGTTTCAAAGGTGTTGAGAAAGGGTGCAAATCCTCTCCAGTGATAACCGGATGTGGCACATCCGGTTATCACCCCTAGAGGTTGCCACGTGTCTCCCTTTGACACCCCTTAACCGTGGGTAAGGTTCACCCACCTATTTTTGGTTTTTTTTTTTTAATATTAATTCTATTTTTAAAATAAAAAAACTGTTGTTAAAGTTTTTTTAATATTAAAAACAATTTTTTAATTTTAAAAATAAAATTAATATTAAAAAAAAAAAACCAAAAATAGGTGGGTGAACCTTACCCACGGTTAAGGGGTGTCAAAGGAGACACGTGGCGACCTCTAGGGGTGATAACCGGATGTGCCACATCCGGTTATCACTGGAGATGAGTTGGCACCGTTAAGAAAATAAAGCTTGGGATTCGTGTTGGCCGAGAATCCCGTGCTGACCGGTCTTGGCCCTAGACGGTCTCAGTAGAAAATCCCTAAAAACAAAAGAAAAACTCTTGCACTCTTCTCATTTTACTTCATAACAAACAAGAAGAGAAGGTGATTAAGAAAACAACATTAAAAGTGACGCTTTCCTTAACCAACAAAAGGTGGTTTCTCCATCAATCATGGAGGTTATTCAAAGAATTAATCACATACAAGATAATCTGCCAAAGAAAGAGACATGGAATCCTTACATAGAAAGCTGTAACAACTCCTGCTGAGTTGTTTCCTGGTAGCTTTATTCCCAACTGAAAGAACCCAGAACCATAGCTCAACTTGGATCCAAAACCAGACCCTATATAAACCCAGCCACACCCTTTAGTAATAATTTTAATTAGAGATGAAAATCTCATCATAATATACATACATATTATATATATATATATATAAAATGAAAGGAAAAATTACCAGAAGAATTGTCCAAGGACAACTGAATTTTTGCGCCTTGGTCCAGAGATAGAACATGGTCATTTCCCCATGTAATGTTATAGTATTGATCGAAGGTACCCTGATCAGTAAGGCTACTTCCCACTCCCTGACTAACAAGGACAAATACAAGTATACTGATCAGCATATGCAGAGAAGAATCCATTGAAATACTACTGTTGTTTGTAGCAGGTGCTGTATATGTGTATATATACATTGTTGTGACTGATTTCGGATCTTGTTAGAGGCATGCACAAGGATTTAGAATCCAGGAGAATCTGTCACGTAATAACATGTCAAGATCCTTGGAAGAACACAATTAAGTGTGAATTGTGAGATGGAAACACCCTTCTTAATTGGTGTTATTTGGAAAATGCCTGCACAGGTGGATACGTGTTGCACTCTCTTGGATTCTACGAGGAATTCTTGTAGAGGCCTCTACAAAAGATCTAAACTCAGTTTAGACGTCACCTTCCTAGGACCAAAATGACAAGTAGGGCATGACCCATGATATTGGCTTCTCAATATTATTCCCATAACAAACCACCTCATCAAGTCCTGTGCAGATTTATATAAGGGGCATGATAGTATAGGCAAGGATCCAAGAATTAGGGCTCTAGATCAGAATGGTTATTCCTGATTAGACCCACTTCTTCCTTAGGATTACTGCTAATGACTTGCTTTATAGTATAATAAGAGGTCCAGAGCCCTAATATTTGAACCCTGGAGCATACCATTAACACCTTTTATATGAAAAAGTTATGTGTAGATTTCAATCCTCCTATCGATAAAGAACAAATTGGATGGCTAGAGCAGGAGTTGAGTAGAAGCTCGTCAATTGGACAGTTAATTAGGTCATAATAATGAGAGGGAATCAATGTTTGATTGTGATCATTAATGCCATTATCTTTTCTGTATGAGACATGCATTAGAATTATACCCATGTTTTATATATTTATGATGTCTCTTGTATTTTCAAATTGCATGCAAAGAGTAATTGAACTTTGCAGCATATGGCTGTGTTTGTTTATCATCCACATCAATGGTGGATTGCATCAACGAGAAAAAACCTGCATATGTAGTCTTATGTTTTGGGCAATTGTTTCTATTGTGTGGATGCGAAGACACAACTTGTGTTTCATCGTGAGGGAATGAAAGCCCCACCATCCACCCCTTCTAAATTCTAACACCCCACAATATGGAATAAATTCACTTACCCTATGTTTGGTTGCCGAGAAAATAAGTAAAAACATGGAAAAGAAAAGAAAATTGGATAAAACACAATTAAAAATTGTATTAGAAATCCAAATTTTCTTTTCTTTTCCATGTTTTCACCTATTTTCTTAGCAACCAAACATAGCATCATAGAGGAGAGAATATGAAAATATGAGAAATACGAAGAATATATATTTAATTTTTTAAGAAAAATAATGCAATAAAAGAAAATCAAAGCACACTAAATTTACGTTGTTTGCTTGCTTATGTCACAACCGACGAGAGATATATTCACTATTTTCTATGAAAACCGGGGTTACAAATCTCCCATCATTTTTCTGCTTTCTCTCTATCTATGAAAACTCTAGTGCAAATACAATTATATTTTCATTATAAAAAAAAACATTAAAAGTATGAAATTGCCCTTCCTGTAACCCCAAAAAAATGCTGGACCTGCGAAGTGTCTCCTAGTGTACACTCCAAACTGACGATCAACCAAAATGCAATGTACAATCATTACACTTTTCTTTTTATTACGCGACCAAAATTTTATTTCTATAAAATTACTGGTCATTTAATTATAAAGGGTGAAAAATCATCTGCACTTTATCAAGCTCACAGGCGTAAACCCTTGCCAAACCCATTGCAAGCTCAAATAATTTGATGAACGGATTCAATATCACAAAGATTAACCTTAAAGTGTCATTACTTCATATGAGAATTACATAATTGAGTTCCCTTATTACAATAGTATAAAAGCAATGACATACCATCCATTATTATTATTGAGGGCATTCCGGGGGAGGTATTGGGTACCTAGGTCTGTCATTACAATAGTCATAGTTCATGTACTTGTTTCTCATAGCTTCATATACCCTTTGTTCAGTGGAGCTTAGACTCCAATACTTCTCTTTATCCCACCAAAATATAGAAGAATCACAGGGCTTGGAATGGAGGTTGTAAGGGCACCCATCAATGTTGAAGCCTTGGAAGTGGGCTTTGAATGGTGCGTGAGACCAATTAGTCTTTGTTTGGCCTCCATCAGTTGCCCAACTATCCCCATCCCACAAGCTTGCCTCTACTTGCATTGGCTGTGATGGGTAGCTCACTCCTATCATTGTATTGTTCTTGAAAACTCTAATGGGAATTTTGTCCACATAAAACCTGTATACACAGTATAGGAAATGAGATAGGGTTAAATATATATATATATATATATATATAATACTAATGAGCCAGGCTCATTAAAGCTTTTAATGAGTGGTCCCTCTAGAAAGATGGCATGTGACAATCTTTTTTCAAATCTGACCGTTGGATGTTGAGATAGGTCCATTGAGAGACACATGTCAAAAAATCAATCTAATCGGACATGTTTAGACTGTCCGATTAGATCCAAGATTATCAGCATGAACCCCCTAGGGTTCAGTAGACCCTATCTAGGTTATAGAAATAACTAATCTTCTTATATTCAATTGGATGATCTATGAATGTCTGATCAAACTGATTTTTTGCCATCTGTCTCTTGGTATATCTGTCTTGACATCAAATGGTTGGATTTTAGAGAAACCCGTCACATTTCACATTATTAGGGACAACTCATTAAAGGCTTTAATGAACATGACTCATATATATGGACTTTCCTACTAAGACCGTCATAGGCGGAGATCACCTCAAGACCACACATAACAGCACGAGGATTCAATTTTTTTAAATCCTGTGCACTTGGTTTTTTTAATCCATACTGTTATGCACGGTCTCGGTGGTCTCCACCCTGGACGGTCTCAAAAGTATTATATATTTATATATGTGTGTATGATGAAACTTGTGGGACCGGCTAGGTTCGAGACCCACCCGAAACCTTGCATAGGAGCACAAGATTCAAAGGTTTTTTGAATCCTGTGATTTTTTTTTTTGAATCCCTATGCTCCTATGCAGGGTTTCGAGTGGGTCTTGGACCTACATTGTCTCACAAGCTTTATATATATATATATATATATATATATATATATATTAGTAAAGACCCCGTGCAATGCAGAGTAATAATTAAGAATATCTAAAATTAAATAATATTATTTATTTGTTTAAATATTAAGTAATATATTTTAAGAATATTTCATAAATTTTATTTTTAATAGTATAAGTTTTTTATTATCTGATATACATTATTATTTGTTTTAATTAATTTTATAATAATAATTTATTATTATTTTAATAACATTTATAGGAAAATCATAAGTTTCTTAGTATTAAACTTAAATTAATACACCCAAGAGTTGGTGATAAGAGAGAACTCTACAATAGTGGAGATAGATAGGGATCTAGGATGAAATAGTGGGTCCCAAACTTGTAAGTATTGGAGATAAGAGACAATCTATAATAATGGAGATAAAGAGGGCTCTGAGATGAAATAGTGGGTCCCAAATTTGAGCGGTGGAGATTAAAGAGAAAAACCACAAGTCATCTCTAAAATAGAACTTATGAGATTTGAGGGATTGAAGATTGGGGAGTAAAGAGAAAAGTCTTATTTCTTTATATTATAGTAGTAGATATATATAAAGAGAGAGTCTTACACTATTTGATATGGATTCCAAAGGATTTTATAAGTATGAAAATTTGAAGTAGGGTCAAACCAGAGATGAATCCTTTGCTCTCTATTTCCTTGACCATTTGCAAAGACATTTGTTTGAAGTGTGATGGGTTTTCCTTCTTTGTTACCCAAGAACTCAAAGTCGAGCTCGTCGTGATTATTGGTGTGTGAGGTTAGCTGCATGCCAATGACCACTTTGAATAAATACTTGCTCACGCTTAAAACCGAGAGAAAACCTCATGACAACAAGAGAAAGGTTATTAAGAATACAACATCCAAAGTCATGGTGGTTTCTCCACCAACCATGGAGGTTATTCAAAGAATCACATACAATATAATCTGCAAGAGAGAGAGAGAGATGGAATACTTACATAGAAAGCTGTAATAACTCCTGCAGAGTCCTTCTCTGGTAGCTTTATTCTCAAATGAAAGAACCCAGAACCATAGCTCAACTTGGATCCAAACCCAGCTCCTAAACACAACCACTCTTTAGTCGTAGTTTTAATTAAGAATTGAAGTATCAGCATGACATATATATATATATATATATATATATATATATATATATGAAAATGTAAAAAAAATTAAGGAAAAATAACCAGAAGAATTGTCCATGGAGAGCTGAATTTCTCTGCCTTGGTCTAGAGAAAGAAAATGGCCATCTCCCCATGAAATGTTATAGTATTGATCAAAGCTAGACTCAGTAGGCATACTTCCCAGTACCCGACCAACAAGGACAAACACAAACAGACTCAACAGAGAAGTATCCATTGAAATGATACTGTTTTTAATAGCAGATGTACGTCACCTTCCTAGGACCAGGAAGGCAAGGAGAGTGTGACCCATTATCCTCTCTACCATTCCTGTACGCAATTCGCTTCTCCATAATATCCCCATAACAAACCACATCATCCAAGTCCTGTGGGGATTTATACAAGGGGCATGATAGCGTAGACAAGGGTCCAAGAATTAGGATTCTAGATCCTAATGGGTATTCGTTTTAGATCCCATTTCTTCATCGGGAGATTACCGCTAATGACTTGCTTTAGTTTAATAATGTTAACCAAAGCAAGTCATTAGCGGAGAAAAAAGGGGATCCAACGGACACCCATTGAGGTCCAGAGCCCTAATTCTTGAACCCTGGACAAACCACCAAGAGCGCGCAGAGTCATGGGGGCATCTTGAACTTTTGGTGAAAATAATTATTATGTTATTTAATTATTTAATAGGGCATAGTCATGAGCAAGAATGACAACTTTCTTATGAACTTTTGAAAAAATATTATATTTTTTTATACTATATTATTTAATTATTTAATAAGGCAAAACCATAGAGTAAAGTATAAGCTGCCCCTAAAGACGGAGAAAGTGAGAAACAATACTCATATGATTTTTGTACGAAATGTATAGACAAAATAACCTACAAACTTAGTCATCAAAAAACAAAATTCAGGCTACACTCCCTAATCCCCACAAGGGGTTGGAACACTAATATCTCATAGGCCAAAAAGATTACATACCTATCTCATCATTCTTAACAAATCTATCAACAATTACTAAAATCTTTAATTGGTCATTATTTGACGCTTAGAAGTAAATCCTGGCTTCATCCCTGATCACTACCCTTTATATAAACAAGCTATGTGTGTAGATTTAGTTGTGATAGGTACCTTGGAGGACTTCAACCATCCGATCAAGAAGTCCTCCGATTAATGGTTTTCCTACAAGCATTTGTATTGAGTGGACGATCAAGAACAAATTGGATGGTTAGACCGGGAATTTAGTAGAATCTCATCAATCAAAAGGTTTCGATCATGATAATGAGAGGGAATCGACGGTTGAGATCATTCATATCAATATCTTTTTCTGTATGAGACATGCATTAGAATTATACCCATGTTTTATTTATGATGTCTCTTGTATTTTCTTATTTCAAGCAAAGAGTAATTGAACTTTGTAGCATATGGGTGTGTTTGTTTTTCATCAATCATCATCAGACGACATGGTGGGACCAAACCATGATGGAGGTGACATAACAGTGTCGTGGCTATGCCAGAACTGATGGGTCCCACCCTAACGATTTTGTTTTTACTATTTTTATTATTATTTGATGCTAGAGCCTGTAGATTCGCTCATTGCTTTCTACTAATATTTTAATCCCAACATGATCTAGTTTTGGATCTTCTTTCTCTTTGCTACTAACTATAAGGCCTTAGGAGATTTTTAATTGAAGAAATGTATGGTGATGCTAGGCACTACATAATTATGTATCACCACCTCAGATGATAAATATAAGCCATTGTTTGCTACAAACCATTCAATAGGTTGACCATATACTGATCAGTCCCCATCATATTTGACTAGAGGACATCTTGATTCTTGGGGCTTGATTCAGGTAGACCTTAGGACAGTCTATTGTCCTCCTGCATATTTCGTGTACGGTGCACCTGATGGACGGTTGGGACTGGGAGAAGAGAATCAACTTGAACGGATAATCATCATCGTCCAATGCGTAGACTATAACATACCGTTTGATAGATTCTTCCATTTAAATTGTTTGTTTATTTGCTTGTTGATTCGTTTGATGCGTGTTTACCGATTATAGTTAGCCGGAGTTGTTGCGGTTATGTTCCCTTCCACCCCGGGAGACAGGTTAGTGAAGCTCACTCTCTTTCTCACTTGTTTGTATTTTTGATTTGAAAAATACTTAGACTTATTTGATTCACTAATTATGATAGTTATTTTAACATTCGCGTTAGTGGAGAAGTTCTGATTAAAACATATGCAATTTAATTATATTTATTTCAATATCTGAGTTGATCGCACGATATTGGAATTGGATGTATATCATAATTTTAGTAAATTATAGGTCAATGGATGTGAGTAATTAGGCACGCACATTAATGTGAGTAGGTGGTTCCTTTAAAGTTAATATTTTTTCTAGAAACCATAGTTAGGTGGTTGAACCCTAAAGGTTAGTGAATCTTAATCACTATTAAGAAGTATTAAAAGGGACATGTGATAACCTGTGGATTGTAACTGACTCCAAGGAGTCTGGTTATTACAGTACAGGATTTTAAATCCTTAGTAGACAATATTTTCTTAAAAAGGGCATCCTCCAGAGATTGAATCACAGCCAATCGCAATTGAACTTGGGAGAGTTCACTCACACCCAAAAGCTAACACGTGTCTCTTTTAATCCCTATATGAGTGCTGATGAAGTGAAGGTATGGAATTAAAAGACACTTTTATGTTTAAGTATTTATATTTATTATTTCTTGAAAATTTAATATATTAATGAAATGGAACAGTATAATATAGAAAATTGCGAAGAAGAACAAGGAAAACCAAGACAAGCTGACAATGTCCCACAGGGATACAAGCTGACAAATGTCCCACACTACTGGGATAAAACCTTACGCTTGGTACTGTGTGGAGAAGGTATATTTTTTACATGTTCTTACTACTCTATTAATTTGAAACATCAGTCACTACAAGAAACAAAGGTATTACCAACGGTTTTAATTTCGTGGGTAAAAGTATATTTCCGTTGGAATAAGTAGTAGCAACGGAATATTGTCCGTTGGTGGTCCGTGGCTAATACGGGTGTGGGTAAAACCTATAGCCACGGTAATGTCTTCCGTGGGTAAGTGCCCATGGACTTATTTCCGTGACTATTACTCCGTTTTGAATTCCCGTTGGTATTTGTAAATTATTACCCACGGAAATTGTTCCGTGACTATACATTATTACCCACGGTAATTTTACCGTGCCTATATATTATTCCCACGGAAATTTGACCGTGAATGGTTAATTATTACCCACGGAAATAAAATCGCGTCTATAATTATTACCCACGGAAATAATACCGTGGGTATTTGTCTTACCCACGGAAATAATATTGTGGCTATACTTATTACCCACGGTAATTTTACCGTGACTAATACCATACATATAATTTTTTACATTACCCACGGTAATATTTCCGTGGGTAATTCCTGTGAAAAAAAAAAAAAAACAGGACCTATTTGCATTTGCAGAGAAGCTGTCACCTGTTTTGTTAATATCATATCTAAATAAACAAGTAGTACGCAAGCACCAATCTCTACAAGGGAAGATTGAAGCAAATGGTAAGCTCCTAAATCCATTGACTGATACTGTAACACTTTCTGGAAAAAACATTGCAAGGGGCATGATTATATGGAAATATAGTTCAAGATTCCTTATCAATGGAGTGGACGCATAGTGTGGAGCTTCGGTGAGGCAGAGGCAATCTCAATCTAAATGGACAAATGTTTTCTATATACATGATACAAGAGAGTGTACAAGTTGGTGGCAACAACAGTTGGTAGTAGAAATGGGAAAAAAGAGCCAGTTTAATCCAAAGGCCTGCTACTTTTTAGATATTTCACATGAAAATGATTATAAGGAATTCATATTTGGAATTATAGGTTTGGCTATTAAGAATACAATACAAGGGTTGAACACAAAATCCCTTTGGAGCAATAGTCAGCTTCAGTACCTGAGGTGCAGCATGTAGCTAATGTCCTACCATAGCCTCATTTTGTATACCAGAGGTCTAGAGCTAGTTTGGTGTGCTCTTACTTGACATCGTGGTCAAGGATGGAATGTCAGAAACCTTGGCCAAAGAAGGATACTGCAACTTGACACTCTCTGCATTGTCCAATGTCTTTACCACATACCTGCTAAACAGTTGGGATATCAAAGAGGAACCAATTATATTAACTACAGATCAGTTTCACAGAGAATTATGGGAAAGTCAAAGCATCCAATATCCAGAACAATGTATAAAAAGAGCAACATTAGGTGAGTCGATCCCACCATGATCTTAATGAGTTCATGTATGCATATGCTTTCCACAAAATAAAGTAGAGACTCGTTATGTGAGTAAATGCTAACCATGAATATCCAACATCAAAATCCATGGCCCAATAACATACAGGCCATCTAAACCAAATCAAAATTCCCCATTGAACAGAAGACCAAAAAGAAATCGATTGAACCACCAGCCCCTTAATCAAAACAGCATATCTCTCTTCCTCCTATCCGTTGAAATCAAAACAATGTACAAAAATAGGAATATAAGAAACTCCCTATCTATCTCTGTAATGATTACAACTAACACTCTCCTATACTTACTCAAGGAATAAAATTGAAAAAAAATGGGATTAAACAGGTGAGATGGGGTTTTATATTATCTAATAAACAATAAGAATCCATCAAACATACGTAATTAGTTGTTCCTGTCAAGACACCATAACCTATTGTTTGTGGGCAGTTTCGAACTTGCAGAGTCCGATTATCAGCAAAATAAAGCCATATTAAGGATATTATCATAAGTAAAAATAATACTTTTTTTCTAAAGAGAAGAACTTCTTAAAGATCAGTCGGATTGCTTCGAAGACACCAAATTCCTCCAAAGTCTAGAATCCAATATCTTTTCTGAAGCTTTAAAAACCAACAGCAGAGACAACTGCAAGTGGAGAATAGAGTTAAGAATCGAAGCTTTAAAATCCAAAAAATCATTAAAAAAAAATGAAGAATAAAACCCTAGATGATCGTCACTTTCAAAATCCAGCGTATGTGTTCCCAACATCTAGCCTTGACGCTCACAAAATCGCAGTGGTTATGTTGGGAGCTAATCTAAAACTAACAAAGGATTAGAACTAAGAGAAATTCAGATTTATTTTAACATAAAAACTAATCTAAATTGTACATAAGAACAGATTTTAAAGTAGCAAGAGAAGCCTTAAAAAAAAAACAGATCAGATCCTAAACTATCAAATATTATCCAACTAAAGTAGACCCAAAAAATCTAGTGTTACTCTAACTTAAACAAGAACCCAGATTTTATCAAAACTAATCTAGAGATTAATCTAAATAAAAAAAAATGAATTAACTTGAGAATAGAATTTTATCTAATCAAAACTAGCCTAGGAATTAAATAGGAGCAAATCTAAACTATACATTGTTAATTTCAGATTATTAAAGACAAAAACAAAGGAATGAGAAATGGATATACCTACTACAGCCGTGGAGGATGGGATAGGGTGCAGGACCAAGCTAGAGAAAAAGAGTTGATTCTACCACAGGTCCTTTAAAACCAGTTCTAGTTAATTCCATGATCAATGCCTACAAGCATGTGAGTAATTCTCTTTCAATTCTGTCTAAGCCAGGGCCGTTAAAAGGCGGTCCTAACCGGCAGCTCATGGGTTTTCCGAAATGGGTGTCCCGGAAAGATCGACGGATTTTGCAGAGCGAAGAGGAGTACGACCCAAGTGAGGTGCTTACAGTGGCTGCAGATGGGACAGGAAACTTCACAAGGATCACATATGCCATTAATTTTGCTCCTAATAACAGTTACAGTAGGATAATTATCTATGTTAGAGAAGGGGTGTACAACGAAAGGGGGCGTTGCTATTGTTTTGGGGACTAAACATGGGTACTCTCTTTGACATGGTCATTGAGAATGATCTTTTTTAAAGGCGATTTTCCATGATGCTGAATCTGCATGTGGGTTGGTTGGAGTTGTCACTTAGGAATAAAGACATGAGGAAATGCAGAGTTTCCGGGTAACATGGACTTACAAATTGAGAGTGAAAAGGAAAAAAATACATCAAGCAGCAATGAAGAGGCGCAAGCATTTTACCAAGTCTATTTGGTAGCTGTATATAACAGAAACAAGCAGCAATCATTGACTAAATCAGATTTGAAAGATACAAGATATAAAGCTTGTGAATGTGGCCTGAGTGACAATTTACAGACTTACAGTTGAACTAATTCTAATTCGACCACCAGATCCAGCAGGAGTCGCACGAACAATGCAAGCCAACAACGATCTTTCATCTACTAGAGTAGGCTCAGGAATCTTTCCAAGTGTAAGCAAATTGATTCCCGTGCAGCTGAGAAGGATGCTTCAGATATATCTGTAGTTTCACTGAAATTTACCAGATGGGTTGGTGTATCAGAAGATGATGTGTTGGCAACAGAATTTGGTTGTTCTGTTGTCAAACCTTGATCCTCTTGTGAATGATTTGTCAAAGTGACTGTGTTGTCATCCTGTTCCTGTAGGAATCCAAGATTAGCTTAGTATTTGCTACACTGGTCAACATGTTCCATGTTTTCCAAACCGAAGCCTTTCACCAACCATATAAGACACAGATTCATCATGAATTCATGATTCAAGAAGGTACAGAGGAAATGGTCAATGGTAAAAATGTACCTTGGTCTCACTGTTCTGTTCAGGTGGGTCCAATCTTAGTGCCTCATGAAATTGGGATGAAATTTCTTGCAAGTTCTGCTGTGGCTGTTGAGCAATCAAGTACCTTTTATCATTTGACTCAAGAACCTGATGTCAAAGCGTTTTGGAGGTTTTGAGTTATGACAACAAAGATTAAGAGAATGAAAGATGGGAAATTAATTATATGTGTGAACGTTAAATTGTCCGGTTATTGAACCTGTGCTTCCTCAGTGGATGTCGTGATCACAGAACCAGGCTCCTGCCCTCGGCTGATATGAGCATCCAGATAATCTGCAGGGAAAGCTTGTCCATTCACAGAAAGTTTGTAGTCATAATGAGCACCTGACCTCAATAAGTCATTATCAGTTTGAGAAGGTTGATATTGGTTGTGATTTGATATGTGTGAGCCTTCTGATACAGCCTACAATCGAGAAAACAAAGAATAGATCAATTTAAAACCATGGTCAATATTTAACA
The DNA here is from genome assembly GCA_015143295.1 of Tetracentron sinense. Lineage (NCBI taxonomy): Eukaryota > Viridiplantae > Streptophyta > Magnoliopsida > Trochodendrales > Trochodendraceae > Tetracentron > Tetracentron sinense. Next base: position 19,404,854 of record CM026570.1, read on the forward strand.
ACAAGGAATCCTACGTATTACATGGTTTTTGACCATTGTTACCTGTTGGTTCTGCCAATGTAGGTGGGATGGAATTGCAGGTATATGCTGAAAATGCCCTACATAAGATTGAGGAACATTCGAACTGACTGATGGAATAGAGTGTGGAACCCCCTGATGTATAACAAACGGGTGCAGAGTAGTCACCTGTCCAGGCGGAATGTAGACACTCATCCCAAGTATAGACGATGGGACAACTGGAGCTCCAGGAATATGATCGGTCTAATGAGGGAAAAAAACAAATGGGAACGATTAAAGAAAGAATAAATATAATTATTAAGAAATTAAAACTCAGTATGAAACATCGACTAGAGTATTTCAGTAGCTGCACACATGACCTTTGGGGGCATTACTCCTGCACAACATATGATGTGAGGTACACAACATGAAATTTAGAATCAGTTATCATGGATCACTGCTCATTTTCCATCCACAGCAAGTTCATCACCAGTATGCCTACTAAAAATAATATACCAAATAAAAGATTAGGAATTGAGTTGTAGAATTCTCGAATGCTGATAAATCATTATATTCCCAAGAGAGCCTTTATTAAGATAAAAAAAAATACCGCCTTCAAACAAAAGCAGAGTACCCATTCTTATCACCACTAATATCAAGTCCATAATTTAACCTGTAAGTTAAATACCCAAGCTTTAAAATCTCGATCAATTTCACTAAGAACTAGTCTACAAATGGATATAAAATGACTAAAAGGACATGAACAACTCTCAAAATGCATACCCGTTGTGAGTAAAGAAATAATTCATTTTATCATATTACTCTCACATAATGGTTTGAGGAAAAGGAAAAATAAATACTCTCAGTTAATGACTTTAGATAAAGAGAAGAAATTAAATGCGTGGAGAAAATGTGGTGATATACCAATAAAGTCCAATTTTATGGCTTTATATCCTTACTTTTAAATTGCAACTCTTAAGACAAGAACTATAACCATGTCCGGATGACAGAAAGTGGGCCAATATACCAAATAAACAAAGTAAAAGATGAAAAAAAATACATACCATATATAATTCATATTTTTTTTATTTTTCATTAGGATTGAGCTGCTCCATTTCAGATTACCTATATATAAATACACAAAATTATAAACTAATTAAGAAAAAATATGACCAAATTGTATTTTACTTGCACTTCAAGTAAGATCGACAACAGTATGAAATAAAAGAATATTATATAAAAATTGAAATCATATCTAAAGTGCTGAAAACCTTCAGTTTCATGTACTAGAGCTTTGCGTAAAGCTAATTCATCTGCAATAAATAAATAAAATGTTAGCAAGACCCCTAATTTCCAATTCATAAAACTTAATGAAATGGAAGAAATACAATAAAGCAATTAAAATAGGAGAAATACCTTAAACTAATTTGAATCAACCAACAGCGAAATCGTATTACCTTTTTCTTTCTTGCTTCCCGAAAGTTCCAATACGAAGAAGATCAAAAGAATTCAACACTTATAATGGATAAAAAAATACTCATAAAATTACAGAGAAGAGAACAATGAGTAATCCTTAAACATAAACCCTTGAATTCCGACCATAAATTTCGATTTCGCAGCAAAAACAATAAGAAAAAAGAATCAATTAAAGAGTTTCACTTCTTAATTAAACTGACTAAACAAGTTGAAGAAATATGGTTAATATTAAACAAATGACTCTATCCACGAGGGAATCACAAAAAGAAAAGTAGGTGCGTGACACAAAAAGACAGATCATGTCATCAATGCTGGGTAGCATCTGGCGGCTGGGTTTCATCTGTGTCATACTCTGAAATGTGGTCATATTGTTAACATTCCGCTGGAAGCTATCCATAACGCCTTGCATTCGTGTCACTTGGCCTTGCAGGGAAGAAATGATTTCTCCCTGTGACTGTATCATCGCCATGAGCGCCGCCTCAGATGCGGTATGTTGAGCCTCAGATGCGGTATGTCGAGCTTCGGATGAATCCAACTGGCGTTGCAACCGCTCAGAATGTGCTGTGGCGCCTGCTACACGCATATCAGTGGGTGTGTCCCCATGCCCATATGTACGCACACGTCCATGAGTGTCGGGGCCATGACTTGAATGAAAATCTCATTCCGGGCAGTTCTGCTAACACTGCTATCAGGGCGCTGGGTCATGATCTCATTACTTGCCTCTGAAATCCATAAACGATTCAAATCAAAATAGGCAGCTACCAAATTTAAGGCAATACGGACATTTTAACACTGATAATACTATAGATTCCTTTAGCATTCACATACCATCATTGTCTCGGACGCTTCATCCACAAGAGTCCCATCTCGTTTTGTATGAATGAGCGTCCAGAATGTCAACCTATCGGGCTCCTCTCCTTCAGGATGTGCACGTTGCTATAAACATAAACAATTTACAAAATAAACAAATGTATACGGACTGAAATTAAAGTTAAGAAAGTAACACGAACATGTTAAAATTAAACAACCTTGAAGAAAGTAACACGAACATGTTAAAATTAAACAACCTTAAAGAAAGTAACAAGAACATGTTAAAATTAAAATTAAAACAGAAATCCCAAAATCGATCCCAACACAGTATATATAATGCAGTTATAATGTTGTTTTTAAATCCAAAGAATGATCGAGGATTTAAAATTTGGATATAAAAATAAGTGTTAATTTCAGACTGCTACACAGTCCCTAAACTTGGTCAGACATTCAGAGTTTGATCACCAATCATTGACCATAAATTTGGAGTGCAATACAGTCTAATAAAAAAAAATCAAATATTGAGGTTGAGGGCACCTAGTTATCAAGCAAAATCTAGAATGTAATGCATCTTATGGAAGAATTACAAAAAAAAAATCAGATTTTAAGCATTGATTGTCGAGCATAAATCTGAACTCTGATACAATCTAAACAAGGATCAAGCATTGAGATTAGGCACTCATTTAGAAAGCTAAAAAACTGACTGCATGCATACTTTGAACAACATAAATCAAATCTATAGCAACGTGACAATGAGCAGAAATTTGGGCTGTAAAAAAGTGATCGAATGTTGAGATTTACTAACCCTGATTATTAAGTGAAAAATTGGACTGCAATGCAGCCTCTAAGCAACCCCAAAACCAATCCTCTACTTATTAAGTATCATTTCTCAAAGAGAATAGAATTCAAGAGAAAACTACAGCACTCTTCGTATACTGCAAGGTTCCTTGAGAGCTAGGCTGCTGAAACGTGTTGCATTTTTACTCAAATTTTGTAGTTGCATGATCCTCCACCCACTAGCGCTTTCGACCATTGCTGCCCATATGCAGTATTTGCTTTTCGTTTGGGATACAAGGGCCCATTAAGTGTGTTGAGATCATTACTGTGTTTTGTTTTTGAATATTAGATTCAGATAAGAATATGATTCTGCAACTCAAGCTTAATATCGCCAAGGATAGAAATTGGAAGAACATATTGCAAGGCACAATGCCATTCTAATTTTAGATTCCTCATAATATGAAAGAAATATGAAAACATTTATAGAAGTTCTCTTGAATGTTTTTTATCCGCCCTATGGTGGTATGTTTACATATACCGCTCCTGCGCGTAGCGGCAGTATGGCTTTGTCCATCAGTGTTGGAATGTTGACTTGCCCCGATGTGCCTTATTCGTTTCGAAATTACTATCATACAATGAAACAAGGGCGTTTTTAGCTTTAACTTGCAGAAAATTCACACAATAAATGTAACTTAAACTTAAAAGTTCTTTCAATATCCATACATTTGGCTTCAGGGGTATGCAAATAATCTACATATTGGCCTCCATTGATCTGGATCTACTCGATGGTCGAAATGTCTGTACTGGTCATGCAAAGGCATATCCAGGTCAAAATGGCTGTCTCTATCTCTTGTCGCCAACCACCGAAAAAGGTCACCCATTTACCCATGCCCATTTTTTCACTTTTGGACCCTCAGTCCATCGAATTTGCCTGCACCAAAGCATTCAAACACACCAAGAGCTCCATATTATATCATAAACAATGTCTCGTTCAAATTATGGAACATAAATACGTTTACAAATAAAAGCACTGAAATAATAAGGACTGTAATGCACAAGGATGTTTTTATATGGTTTTCACTTGGAAAAAAATAAGTTAGCACTTATAAATATGGTAAAGAAAATGTGTTGGAACATAAACCTATCATGTTATTGAACATAAATGCAGAAATTCCAAATACAAATAGAGTAAATTGATACAGTTTGAAGATGGGATTTCTTACACAAATGGTGTCATACAACATTTCCTTCCGATCGTTAGGGACTTTTCTCCCGTCCCGTTGACATTTGATGTCGCGCAAATTTGGGGTCCCTGATCAAGAGCCCAATGAAGCTAGCTAAGAGGACACGCAACCTCATGGCAGGGGACTGCCCATAGGTGATTAGAATCACCCCAGAAGGTTCCGAGTGGCCTCCGGCAACGCGTGTTTAAATAATTGTTAGCCCCTTCGCCTCCTGGAGTCGTAGATAGAAGAGCGTTATAGAATAGGTCCAGATATAGTCAAATCCAATGGAGAAATATTGCAGTGTTAAAAATACCTGCACACAATATCATTACCGGCAAGAGAGGATGGAGGCATATCCCCCGCTTGCCAGCACTAGAAATTCCTTTGAAGCATGTTCAGTTTAGGAATCGGTAAAAACAATCAAATTGAATAAATGGTGGCATTAGACATTTGAAGTCAACTATACAGTAAAAGCTCAATTTAAAAGTGGCGACCACCAAGAAAAATCTTGTTATGACCAAAGAATGAATAATAGGCGGATTAAGGAGGTAATAGAGAGAATGTGAAACATTTAAGGGTGAAGGAGATAAACAGAAATTATCTCTGTGTGAGGGATTGTGCAAATTTCACACGGTAAATCAATACGATACTCCTTAGTAAGTACCCGTTGCTAGTTGCTACTGTATATGAATATCAAGAAGCATAGATGTAGACTCAATTAAAAGGTGGAATGCAGAGATTACTATGATGATATAATTCAAAACAAGGGGCTTGGTATCTTTCCATATTTCTGCAAGTTTTTAGGCCCTTTCAAGATCAAGGATTAACAATATGGTCTCGAGGAAAAAAATTAAATGAAAAAACACACAAATAGACTCGCACATAGAATAATTAGACGGGCAAAATACCACATTCATGTTTTTATGGCAACACAAATTTAGCTTGTCATAACATATTTATGAAATATGCATTGGAGCTTATCTAGTTGCAGATTGGAAAGCAGGGACCCACTGAAAAGGGTTTAGCAACATAAATTCTTGTACAAAAAAAAATATCTTACGAATTCAGTACATGTATTGGAAATAGAAGATTGGGAACACCACCCACAAGATACCCACTAGATGAGAGAGGAGAGAGCCATGAACACAATCAGTTTTCCCTGTTGTACCACCACGTGTTTACATTTTACCTCCTTGTTACAGTTTGCAACTTTACAATAACGAGTCAATCAGCAAACACGGAGATAGTGAGATAAACGAAATGTCACTGGTTGCCAAATTGGTATTACGATCAACGAAGGGCGAGGAGAGTCTGCTCTACCGACATAGAAATCATAAAGATAAGCGTTAAAAGTCAACACATGCAAACTTTCTAAGATGGTACCCTTCATTCAACACGAAAGGCAACGGATATCATTTTACAAAATCAAAGAAAATTCTACTGGTAGAAGCCAAGGGATAGCTTGGTACAAATAAGAACAGACATTCACTAGAAACGAGGATTGAACTACAGCAACACCAAGAATCACCACACCACCCAACCGCCTTAAAAGAAAAAATGCCCCGGTTTTTTGACCCCGGGGATAGCAGAGAATGGAAATAGAAAATGTAATTTATGGCAATATCAATCACGGACATTTCAGTGTCTTCAGAAGAATCGTCTGAAACTCAGATTCAGGAAGATGAAAACATCAGAAGCCTTCTTCAGCATCAAATGTTTCCTCGTTGTACTCTAGAGGAAATTTAATAGTTATGCCACAGGGACGCATTTGGTGAACCCGAAATATCAGAAAATACTACTGAACATCTACTTCAGTCACTTCCAAACATTCAGACGTTGTTTGGAATTTTGCAGGGCATGTTTCCACAATGCTCAGGCTCCTTGTATTGCTGTTCAAATGAAGTCCATGGGCTTTATCCTAATAGCAAAAACAATGGCCAGTCCTTTTTAAATCGGGATCTTCCACAATAAAAATACATGCATTTGCTTGAGCAGCGAAGCACAAAATGTCTTCAGGGTTAAGATTCGTTTAAAAAACCTTTTACAGGAAAGGCAGTGAATGAAAGGATCATCTTGCTTTATACGACTAACTATCAAGTCAATACATTGAATAAGACGACCTCCTAGCTCATAGTAGTCAGATTTCTATGGAATATTGTAGAACCAAATAAGTAACGTCGCTCGTAACGGAGAAGTGTCCTTCACATATTCGAAATTGGTCGTCGTTGCAGTAGAGAGAAGGACTCCGCTATTTGCTGGTTTTTCCTTTTACGATCAACGGCTATTTGCAAACCGAAGACCATTTATGCCAAACCTGCGTTGCATTGTCTGCACGCAATTTAGACTGGGACCCCGGCCAGCCATTTAACATCATCACTTACGTGGGCCCCATTCCTTGAGGCAACAACCTCAGCATATAACAGTAGTCAAAAACTTTAAGGCGAGTGACTACATAAAAAACACTATCCAAGAATATTGCAATGTGCCTTCTTGAAGCGTATAACTTAAATTGCAGTGGAAAGCCAAGCAGGACAATTCCATATTGTGAATCGGTGTCTGGTTCTAAATTTTTATTATGGGTCTACGCTGGTTGATAGCGCAAAAACAATTACAAATAGAGTGGTTTTCTACCAAGGCCAAGGACACAAACTCATAAAGTCGTAATAATGAACAAATGTAGAATTTAAATTGAAGTTACCATAAAAGGGTAAAAATCATTCTTAGCGATGAATGAGAACATTTCAGGACAACTGGTTGAAGGAGGACAGGTAAACGCTGCATTTGGCCACAGGTCCCCGATGCAGTAGATAGAGTTCAGATCGCGATCTTTCCAAGCGCATGGCCGGCGGGCCTTGAAAAAAATGGCATAAAATCCTTGACCCTATTTTTCTAGGGTATTGTGGTAAATAATCCTTGGACGGCGTAGACTACAAGCTTGTGTGGAAAGTCAACACGTGGAAATACGCTGAACAAAAAAAGAAGGGCATTTCCTCCGGCAAGAATATCCTCGGCAAATTGAACCCTCAGGCCCGGATCTATTACGCCAACATATGATTTTAAGAAATAGGACGCAGATAATGAAGGGTTAGTGTAATAAAAACAAACCATAATTACAAAAACATAAGTCTCATTTAGGAAAGCATATGTCACTCAAATCCTCGATTGGGGTACACAATCGTTATTGTACCCGGGCCGGCAATTCTAGCTCGCTGCCAGATGGGAGAGAATGGTCAAAAATGAAGTAAGGAGATAGAAGCATGCCGGGGGGGGGGAAAAAAAAAGGAAAATACTTGCGAGGGATGACACAATGTAATGGGGAAAACGACTTTCAAGTTTATCGAGCGGTCTTGACTGTATAACTTTGGAGAGTGATTTCCTTGAGAGGAATGAGCCTGAAACGATCATTCAAGCAATGGTGATGTGTTTGGGAGGCATTTGGCGCACAGTAGTGGTAGTGAATTTGTTGCGATGCCAAAAATGTGGCCAATCGTTGAGCTCTTAAAACAGTATTTCGCCCTAGTTCACCAACGTGAATATTTGCTGAATAACATCTGGAACTTAAGTTTGACCATAGCAGATAAGAAAATGATTTTCTCGTCCTGAGAAATGAAAAGAACGCGGGAGGCAAAAGTTTTGTCCAACTGCAAGTGAAGGAAGTGAAGCGCGAATCTATACATAGTTTGAGATGAAGAGGCCGTAAAGGGCTCTTTGTTTTCCCTCAATATTCAATAATGTGGAAAGTTGTGTCACATACTTTTTTCATATCAAACTATGTTGTCGTATAGAAAGGTTATCCCTTCTGTAAATTAAGAATTAAAAACTTTTTCCCCCAGCTTTGTTATTTTATCCCTTTTTTTCTTTCTTCACCCAACGAATCTCCGTTACTCGTCCTTATTCCCCAGTAATAATTGGTCAATAACATTACATTTATCTAAATCTCGCAAGAACTTTATCCCACAGAAGATAGCACACTAATGTAAGATTAGTCGTGGTCGAATTAGCACGGCCTC